>JAVQJS010119851.1:0-10141 GCA_036024795.1 Galaxias rostratus | reverse complement strand
GGGAAGAAAAAAAAAAAAGGTAGAGGGGAAAAAAAACTCATAAAGAGGGGTCAAGGGTAGAAAGCTTCCCAGACACTGAAAAGAGCAAATTGAACTTCTCTGTTGCCCTGAAATCGTGTATAAAGAGAGAGAGAGAAACAATAATAATAATAATAAAAAAAACCTGTAAGGCAAATCCTTAAAAAAAGAGACGATAAATATTATTGGCATCATTGGCAAACAGACCACATATTTCCAAACCACAGAGCAAAGACCAGTTTAAGACAAAAGCAAGAGGCCGTACCTTCAGCCCTGGCTAGGTTAGTCTGCAGGTAAGACATGACAGTCATACAACTCATTTCACAGCAACACATAGTTACTTACTTTCAGTGGGTGCCTTAAAATAGTCAACTTTCCCTTTGCAGAGAAACAGAAAAAAAATAAATAGATTCTGTCACTAAGTAACCAAACCTTGCAGACTTGCTGTGTGAGTGTGAGGAGAGGGGTGGTTCTCTGCCTATGGTTGCCACAAAATCTGGCCTCCATTTGAGCTGTGGTTTGAGAGAGAGCTGAAACATTGTGGTCTGTTTTCGAACCACACTTCGGTAGAAAATAAACAAACGGTAACACTTGAAAATAAAAATAAATCCCGTCACACATCCTAACACAGCACAGCGTAATGACATTAGGCGAGGGACTCCCCCCACTGGAGTTTGCAAACGCTAGCATTGACTTTAGGGTCGTACCTATGACACTCTTGGCAAAGGATGCCCTCTTAAGGGTGGCCAATCCCAGGTCTCCTATCTTGACCGACCCCGTGGGGCCCGTGATGAAAATGTTGTCACACTTGAGGTCTCTATGGATGATAGGAGGGGTCCTGGTGTGTAGGAAGTGGAGCCCCTTCAGGATCTGTCTACACCAGCTCCTCAGAACCTTTATCTTCATCACTTTAAAGCGCTTGAGGTACCTAAAAGCAGCACAGGCAAAGATTAGGCCTATAAACGGATATTACAACCGATATAAGAGAACTGTATACATCCCACTATTCAATTTGATGATCTATGAAAACACATGTGACCTTTCATATTCTCATGTTGTGGACTTACGTTTTGAGTGTACCAGAGGTCATGAGCTCTGTGACCAGCACAATAACCTTCCTGCCTTTAGAAGGGGCCTCCCATGAGTCATAAAATCGAACAATGTTGGGGTGCTGAAGGCCCTTCAACATCCCAGCTTCTTCCTTGAAACGCTGACGCTCTGACTTGGAAAGCTTACGGTCCTGTAGGAACACAGGACATTGTAATCCCATCACTACAATGACAAACACAATGCTGATTCATTTATGCAATAATATCAAAGCATATTATGCTGTGGTATTTTTACTGTCATGCATTTGTTTTTAACAGGCCAATGTCTACGTCTGTCTTTTCTGTGGTGCATAGCATCGAAGTTTAAAGAAACTTAAACTACAAAATGTATGAACTTTCAACAAAAAGAAAACTAATTAAAATTACTGAGAGAAAAGTAGGATTAGTGAGAGAACAAGTGAGAACTGGTCAGGGCCTCCAGCACAACCGCTCCCACTGTCAGCACGTAACACTCATAACTTTACCTAGGAAAGAAAGCCTGGCAAACTGTTCCTTTCTAATAAACCATCCTTCCTGTAGAGCTGGGTGGGTCTACTCTATGTATAAACTGTTATGCTGCTATGAACATGGACATAAAACACAAAGGTCTTATTACGCAGGGTACAAGAAATCAAAGGCTTTTGTAGACTTGAATCTTGTCACAAGGCCATCAACAGCCCCGTCTCTCTCTCACTCACGCAGGCAGCCAGAGTCTTAGCTTCTATGGACCAGGTCTAAAACCAGGCCAACTAACCAGGACTCAAGCCAGAGCGAGAGAGTATAAAGAGAAAAAAATCTAATAAAAACAAAATGCTTGGTCACGCTGTCCAGGAAACTAGCAATTCCTAGAGTTCTAGCCACAGTGCTTTGGGTAATGGTGAAACATTGGGTGTTGAGAGTCTGGCGGGGGGCGTTTCTCAAAGAAAGTCAGCGAAGGCAGCCAAAATGAAATGACTCCGTGGAGGAAAAAGTTGAGGAAGAGGTTTTGAGTTTAAAAAGAACGAGAAGGTTTGTGAGCTAGATCAGATCAGGGGTGAGGGGTAAGAATGAACACAGGAGTGGGGGTGGATTATGAGGGGGAGGGGCTGACCTACTTTAAACACAACTGACACATTATTTGCATTCTAAACTTCTTTTTTCCTACACTGACTCGATTGAGCAACCTGACAAGTTTTTACCCCATTCTGACAATGACAGAAATGAGAGCAATTATATATGACATTTAAGTTACATCACGAGAGGGATAAAACAATCTACAATAGTATTCAACAAGCAAAGTAACAAGCACATTTGGAGCAGCAGGAGTAAGAGTTTATTCTGAACTTGGTCAATGTATTAATGATAATGTAATAATACTTGATTGATACTCACTGTGTTTAAACTTTTAACCAGCAATCTTTGACAATATCAAAAAAAAAATTATCAGAAGATCATCTAATATATGATATAACCAGATATTGTGAATGCCTGTGTATGAAAGTTTGCCTTCCGGCTCACTTGCAGCATGAAGATGTGCAGGTATAAGCAAACATGTAATTAAGCTTACTGTAATTTTTAATGAGCGAACCGTTTCCCATTTAGCCTCTATGAAGACAGACTAGTCTATGAAAAAAGTGTATCCCTCTTGGCCTTAAACCCATGGGCCTTGTGAAGCACCACTTTGCACTCACTCAGCCGTTTATAAACCAGGGACAGCTCTGAGGCCTGGGCCTCCTCTCTGTCACTCACATACCACTGGAGCCACGCCGGCCCCTCCACATAGTGTGTTTGCTGTGATTACAGGTATAACTTTTTACAAAGAGCCAGATAAAACGCTCTGATTAAAAAAACAAACTCCTGTCTCCCCAATGACTAAAAACAAACACATTTGAAGGCCGGGGGGGAGGGACACCGAATGGAAACTATTTGGGACTTGTGCCAGCGTTATCCAGACGTCATTTAAAAGGTGGGGTAATAAAACCCCATAAACTAATATAAATCCCAGCTGGCATGCTTTCCCAGTTTAGCGGTGACTGGTTTCACATGAGTCACAGCTGCAGCTTGGTATGTCCGAAACACTGGGAATGAGTCAACTCAATAAATAGCTTAGTTGCCACCACTCCTTCAGCAATATATCATAAGCTCAGCAGGTTACAGCTGTATCATGTCACGTGAATGACCCAGTATGTTCAGATATGGATACAAAGCGTTATGCAAGGTGTGTTGCCTAAACTTGTTCTGCACATATTGTATGATCAGTATAATGGCTCCTGTGGAGTGTGGCGTTATAATATTAGTTAACTGGTGTCTTATTAACCCAACATTATTCCTTTGATATAGATGGGTGTAAACCTGAAAGGTTTTAGCTGTAGGAACATGTCTAAAGGTTAAACCAAGCAGAAAGCAAACTTTGCGCACATAAAAAGATGTCTGCAGTACATGTTCGAAAAGATGCGGCTTATTTTTTTCACAGAAAAAAGCACCCAATAAGGCTAATAAGTTATATTATATAATAAAAAGTATAATACAGAGTATTTTGACAATAGACAAAAAGATGTCAGTGTACGGCAGATACATCAGTGCAAACTTGCAGATCTACTTGTGACATCCACTCCTGTTGAACAATCTTTGGGCCAACAATAGGAACTAACCAGACGATTGAGCCATCGATTTAGACAGATCCCCCTTCAGTACGTAAAAATAATGCTAAATGCAGTCTAGTCCAACATGCTAGAGAAAACAGACTACTGCTACCAGGCAAATACGGTCATAAATAACCCAGTTAGCCTAAAAATAGACTGCATAAGGAAGGCCTGTGATCACACCGAGGGCTGGCTCTGTCAGGATCTGGGGGTGACAGTAAGGGCTGGTTGGAGCCCTTGGGTCCCATGGGATGGCAACTGGGTTGTAGCCACAGGAACTTTGTTAAGGGTCAGACATGGTACACAGATTTCTAGTCACCGTGTCTACATGTACACTTTGTAGAACATTTTGAAAATCGGTTATGCCACATTTAAACGTCCTATTGGTGAACGTGGCTTGGACTTTCAATTTGAAGTAGCTAACCAAGTGTGAATCTAAATGCAGATGTGGAACCAATAAGTTGTGTTACATTGTCCTGTTAGGCTATACAGAACCAAGCCTAATCTTCCAAACAGTATAGTGCTTCTAGAAGACAAATTGCAGGAGCACCACATGTTCAGACTATCTATCGGCCAGTTCTGATCTTCTTCACAACTTGTGTTAATGTGTCTGTCACCCATTTGACAAAAGGCCAAAGAGAAAATCCCAGAGATGTGTTAAAACTACAGATAAGGGGGTTGTGTGAGAGAGTTAATGTTGCAAGAATGACGAGGCACCCAATCCCTTGTTTGTAACGTGATAACAGTAAATGACTGACTGTACTGTACTTCACTTTGAAGTCTACAGGAGCAAAGTTTGCTGGATGCTATCAAGCCAATTATTGACAAAATATAAATGAGAGTTTGACAGAATGGGAAAACATATGCTAGTAAGTTTTCTTAGAAAAGCTATACTGAGCCTGCTTGTAAACCTGCACAGTAAACCCATGAAAGACAGGTTAAATGGTCACAAATGGAAATGAACACTTACATAACCATGTCAAATATAATTCACTGATTCAATTATTATTATTGGGCAAGCTCTGAACAGCAGTTTCCAGAAGACATTCCAAGTAAACTTGGCAATTTTATCCAGTGTTTAAGCCACTATAAAGTGGCATTTGTAAAGACGTATTATCAAAATCCTACAGTTTGCACATTGTAATGTCTATGGGAGAACGAATGCCCATCAGATCAGTCCTCTAGAAGTCTCAATATAGAAGATCCCCTTTGAAACTGAGGATTGGCTTTATGGCACAAGGAAGTATGTTCCTAAATCAGGAGGCGATACCCACACTTACATATAGTTATCGATGATCATGCTAGCAATATGCAGTGCGTGTCGTCTTTGCCACGGTTAGGTAAAATAATGACAATAAGCATGCGGTAAGGGTCACGAAAATCTCCTCCTACAAAAAACTACAGTTGTTTCAAATTACAACAGAAAATAGTTACATTCAATAGATAATGTTAAAAGAGTACCAAGTCAGGAAAAGGCTAACCTGCTAAGTCTACTGCATGGCTACCACTCCCTGCATGCCAACTAACAGGAGGCAGGAGGCCTCTAGAGATTATAAAGGATGCCTGGGAGTTCTGGTCCTCGAGGTCTAATTGTGGGCCTTAGCCAATTCAGTCAGGAAAGGAGGGGGTAGTGAAATTCTTAGCTGAGACAGTGAGAGGGGTGGGTGGGGTATCCTAAATGTATTCTTTTACTTTGCCTCTGTACCATGACCTACTTATTTCTCGAGCATGCCATGCTTGCCATATAGGGTCCAAAACTAATTTCAGTGGGGTTGTAGTTTTGGTATAATGACAGTTTTATTGGGGACAAACATCTTACAAATTGAATTAATCAAGGTTATTGCAGGAAAATTTGGCACATTATCCTAATATCTCAGCAACATTCTGGGGGTATGGTCAAGTATATGTATCCATGTATCTTGTTCCATACTTGGAACAGCATTGCCGCTAAAAAAAATTATTCTGGAATATAGGAAATTACTTGTAACAGGTTAAAGTTTCTAGGTTTACAAGTGAAGCAATCCAGCAATTCAGTATTCAACTGAATTAGACCCATCACCTCAAGAATGTCACGTTTCACACATAGAACTGAAAGATAAAAGCCATTTGATTGATCTATTTTTATTAAATGATACCTACATTGGCAATTCTTAAACTTTCTGCCAAAGCCAGTCCACAGAAAACAATGAATGTCTTTCATCTTGCTAAGTATTAATTTAGATTGGGCCTTACAAACTAGCTACATATAAAAATTACATTCATTTAGCGGAAATCGTCAGCATTTATAATAGATCAGAGCTTAATGTGGGGGATATGGCATAGTTTCCTCAAAGAGTAAAGATTTTCTAAGAGAATTTTGGTGCTAAAGCTTGAGTGATCATGGGACATCATTAAAAAGAATGTGAAAACATGTTTCTGCTCCTTAAACCATACAATATTATGGGCTGGTGATGAACACCTAGCTTACAAGTTAAAGAATAATAAAGCCATGCACTTGTCCACAAAAATATATGAAGTTGCAAGCTGTGAGCCAAGAGAGGAACCTAGGAGTCTGTGTGCATATCACTATCAAAGGAGGAGTTAAGCTTAATAAAAAAAAACATGCAAGTAAATCATAGGGTTTTATATTGTATTATACTCGCACTATATCAATTATTCTCCAAATGTAAAAGAGAGCTATAGGGGGAATGGGACAAAGATAAATAGACAAATGAATATATGACGTCGTAAGGGTAAAAATGGGCCTTGCCTTCCCTTCACACAGGAGATTAGAAATTCCTCAGTAAGGAATCTGACCCACTTTATATTCACAGAAGCATCCAGAGCAGGCACACTGAGCATGTGCAAGAGTATCTTTCTGCATGCTCTACAGTAGGGGGAGGGGCAAGAGGCTGAAGCCTTGATAACTCCAACAGATTGTGTGCTCTCTGCAACTACTGCAGTTCTGTGAGTAGTGTTGGTAATGAGGGGTTAAAGGTATGCCAAATGTCTAGTAATACAAATTTAATGTAGTTTTCAGAATAACTATACAATGCCTTTATACTGCTCCCCCTTCACTTATTGTTGTCCTTCAAACAAGTCAAACCAACACATGGCTCGATCAAGGTTTTCCCTGGACAGACAGAAGTTGAAGAGTTGCAAACAAAAAAGCAATGTGGTGGCTTTTTCACTAAGGGCAGCTGAACAAAAATAAAATAGCTTTACTTAAAGATTGTCCACGCAGGAAAATAATTTAGTAATAAAAGTCGCTTAACAGTAATATTAAGATTGAAAAAAACTACAATTAGAAAAACTTGTTTTCTGAAATTCAACCAATGAAACCTATCTGACAGACAAATAATACCCTTAAGAAATCAACATAAACTACAGCACCTCAGCTAGAAGAACTTGCGTGCACAACCATTACAAATTCTGAATGTAAGAAATGTTAAGACCAAAATTAAACCAAAAAAGCAAAAGGGAAACTCTTGCATGTTAAGAGGAAACAGCAGTCAATCTAGGCCAGAGGACAATAAGAAAGGAAAACACCTCCTTACAGCAGCGGTCTGTAAGTGATATCCATGCTGTGGAACCAAAAAAAACATGGACTTTCTTTCAAGTCTACAACTACACAAGTTCCCTCGTGAGATTGTATTATATATGCTCCTTTGCTAACAAATATCTGGTCTTGAACTGGGTAACCCAACAACTCAATCTATGTTGTTAGAGTTAATTTATCAGATGATCACATTTCTTTCATTTACTGTCTCGCATTCTGTCCAGTCAAACTCTTACCTGAAGCTCACACCAGGCCACCTCCACTGTGGTTTCAGTGTCCAGACCCTTGTACACAGTCTTAAAGGAACCTCGTCCAATTTCGATGTCAAACTTCAAAAAACGGCCATCCGTAGATGTTCCCACTGCTTTGGTCTCTGCCTCCTCAATGTCTTCTTGCACCTTCTTTTCGGCTTCCCTCTGTTCAGCTTCAGCCCGAGCCTTGGCAGACTCCTTATCTACTTCTCCATCATCTCCTTCCTCTCCCCTCACCTTCACATCAGTGGTACTCTGAAGTTCTATTGTTTGACCTGGTGGTTCAGTGGCAAGACTTGGTGATGACTGAACTGCCACTTCTCCATCACAGATATGTTCTCCTAACACATCCTTTGATTCAGCCAGGATATTCACCTTTTCCCCTCCTTCTTTACTTTTTGCTGACCTCCCAACCACAGCAACACCTGGCTCAATCCGTGCAGCCCCAGCCAGAGGCCTTTGGGGAACATCACGCACCTGTACCCGTGGAGGTGCCAAGACAGGAATCTTACTGGGTAATGGTTGGTCAAGTGCAGTGGCATTGGAGTCGCTTATGACACTGCGGCGTAAGAAACGATGTTCTGGGTTGCACTTGTCACGCTCCATTGTGTGGTGCCTTCGTCTCACTTCTGAAACCAACCGTTCACCCACCATTGAGTCTGAACCAGACCCGGTACCATTTCCACTCTTCGAAGGGGGAGCCAGGAACTTCACCATCTTGTTGTTGGTCTTTTCCGACATCCCACCACCCCCGGCAAGGGTGAAATGGAACGAATAAGCCAAAAATTAACAGAAAACAAAAACCTCTTCCTCCATGCAGACTAAAAAATTGAAACAAAAAAAAAAACTTTTTTTACAAAGCCCACTCTTGGCTCCTTCGTCTTTTGTTTTCTTTCAAAGACAATTATTAGATATACATACGACAATGTCTCGTTGTATTATAGGAGGTGCTCTTTTGTAAATGGAAAAGAATAGAACACCGTTACCAAACACAGAGTGCTGATGGTGACACACAATTCCTTTTAAATCCACACCATCCATCCTGTAGGGAACCGGGCACAGCTATTCTTAAACATAAGGAATCGCAACAAAAAAAAAAAAAAAAATATATATATATATATATATATATATCTAGAGCTTGCTCCCTGCACAAGGCTTCATTCACTCTGCATGTAACAGCAGGGTTGTCAGTTCACGATCCAGTCCAGGGTTACTAGAAGAAAAAAATCAGGTACAAAAACATTATCAATGCTATTTCTCATTACATTTTTAATAACGCAAACGTCGGTCAATGTCTGACCCTTTTTTTTAACCCCCCCGCCCCCCAACAAATGTAGTTGATGCATCCATGGGGTTAGATTAAGTAATCGCGTATACGTTCCGTCACACAGACCCTCACAAAGTCGGTCAAACATTACATTGTTTTCTTTGTTTTGTCTATAAGAAAATGTCCCCACAAGAAGCAAATTAGCGTTACGTTGGTTCACCTGGCGAGTGGAAACGTTGTTAGCTACGACTGCTAAATATTTAGCATTGACATTACTAATATTACCAAAATCAAATGACACTGCCACTATTGATAGAACATATTATCTAGCCCTTGAATGAATCTAGTGTTGCAGTTAGTTGGCTGATGTGATGTCGATGTAAAGACAAGGAATTCAAACAAACGAGTTTTAAGTAATCTTGCCAATTTGAGCACGCTAAAGCAAGGTTCTTTTGTTAGCTAAAACGTTGCCCTCAGCGATCCATTTTGGTTAACTACGTTATATAGCTAGCAAAAGTGAACAATTACGTTGCCAACGTTATCGCTACGCTAGTTACAATTATGTTTAACGTTACCATTTCGTCATAATCTTGGCTCTGGATAACCAACAACTTGGTATGGCAATCAGACATATTCGCCCGGTCAAAAATGCCGGTCCCAGAACGGTCCCAATGATTAAGTTAGCTAGCGATCCAGTTTTGTCAGCTAACGAACGTTAACCTAGCCAACCAGGCCAGAGACTGACGTATATTGCAACCCCCTATGCGGCCTAGCGGAAACGCCTCCTTGCTTCTGTTCTGCTACTGAATCTATTCCAAAAACGTCGAGTTACAGTTAGCTAATGACATACGCCAATTTCCGTTAACACTAGTAAAGCATAATATAAAATGTGTACTTTGAGATGATGTGGTCGGACGACAAACATAAAATGTAATAATATTCATAACTGCGCCGATTTGCAGATGGTTTGTTGTTGTTAACCTTACCTTTTACTCTAGAAATCAGACTCACACCGTTTCCAGTGTAGTTTTTGTCGTAACATTTTTTTAATTCCTTCAGCCGATGATTTAAAAATGGCAGATTAGCTGTATTACTGTTAAAATATATATATAAATATATATTGTTCGCTAACGTTGTGGTATTATAAACTGGCCAATCCAACAGAGGCCGGGTAACTAAGTTAGCGAGCTATCTGGTAAACCGTCGGGGGTTGACAGCTTGCTTATACTATCCTACGTAATATAAAGCATATTCGAGCCGACTGTGCGCCTAGCAATGCAAATGGATTTAGATCCCTACCAATTTCGAAAGGCGAACGTGATTTTTTTTTTTTTTTTTTGGGGGGGGGGGGGGGGGGG
>JAVQJS010119835.1:0-17149 GCA_036024795.1 Galaxias rostratus | reverse complement strand
TGTGTGTGTGTGTGTGTGTGTGTGTGTGTGTGTGTGTGTGTGTGTGTGTGAAAGGGGGACCGGTCGCTGTTTCGCAGGGTCAATTTCTAACAGAAAGCCAGCAAACTTATAATTTTGGTTTTGCTGAGGTTTCTTTTAAACTGATTTGTAGACAGTAACAAAAGCACATTTGCTGCATTACAGGTAAAATATAGTAGTTAAAGGTTGCTTTGACATCTTAAGCCTACAGTTGAAAGCCACATCTTAAACTTACTTCCAGCTGGCAATTTCCAATTGGTGTAGCAGGCTCAAATCGAAGCATGAGGCAGAACTTTTTCTTGGAACGTTTCTGCCACACATTTCAGTAAATGTTTAGGAAACTGTGCAATTAGAGCATACATACAGACACATTCACATCCTTCATATCCCACTATTTACTCTTATGAATAAGTACATAAATTCAGAATCTTTGAGTGTTTTGAAAAGCGCTTTATGAATATAATGTATTATTATATGTACATGTATGTTTTGCTGTCGTAGTACCTGTACCTCTGAAATCACAGTAAACTCTAATCTCATCTAATCAGATCTAATCATGTCTCAAGTAGAGGTAGCAGTATGGGTTAGATGGACACATTGTCAAACACATGTTCTACTAAGCGGAAAGGCATCATGATGTCTGTCAGCTAGACCAATCAACACCCTGACTACCGTGTTCATTAAAAAGATGCATAGGATTTTGTGCATACGCTTGTCAACATGGAACACATGTTGTATAAAAACGTTTAGTTAGCTTAAAAGGGGCCCAACAAATAAACAAAATTGCGCCAACAAAGCTTTATGCTGACATTGAGACAGAAGGTTTTCATTTTCTTTTTCACTGGGAATGTTTTTCAGTTAATTAAGTGTGTTTTATCACTTTTTTTCAAAGTGAATGTTTTTCTGTAATGTATAAGGTTCTTTGTTGTTGATGGAGACAGAAAGTAGTGGCTATCGATTGATGGTCAATTTTTTAAAGTGTGTCTGTGTCTAAATGTGTGTAGGAAGAACTAATCAATACCTATGCAGAAGACTGTAATTTGTTGTGGCTGCTTGAGGGGCGGTGGGAAAAATAAAAACTACAAATATTCAATTGAAGACAAAGGAAGCAAAATACCACTGCCATTTCAAACAAATAGTGGTAAAGATACTTGTTCGCAAGCCACAATTTCAAAACTTTGAACAAAGATTTATCAACTGCAATAAGGAAATGGAAATGTTTTCTGAAGTCCTATAAATGGATTATCAAACCCGTTTTAATATAAGTTAACACATCAGGCTTCTGATTTCATGTACTGATACAACTGCAATTTAAATAGTAAATATTTTAATACTAATGTGACAAATAAATATTTAAGCGGCATTAAACCGACTTTCTCCATTCTGCTTTGGTATAGACCGTTGTTTACTCTCAAGAAAACGTTAAGGGTAAAAAAAGGAAATTTGCATTTTCCTAACCATAGGTAAACAATGGAGAAGGAACACTGACTCATTGCAGTACTCATCACTTGAGTCCGGACTTCAGGCTAGTTTACATGTGAGATGTGTAATCCTTGGTAGTGGATTTATCTAGGGGGCAGGGATCCATCACAATGAGTCACAATCATCTATTAGAATGTGACGGGTGTGTAATTAGAAAGGTGTGGCCCCTAATTTAACCCATTTCCAGTCGGGGATCACACGTTGGCCTCACGGGCAGGAGGGGTCATCAGGATGGCAAACACCAGCCTATGTGGCAAATAGAATGTGTACGATGTCCAGCGAGATTGATTTCAGCTGCAACATCATAACAAAACCTAGGGCACATCGGCAGAGGACCGTGCAATCAGCCATTAAATAAAAAGCAATTAGAACCTGGTAATTACCTCCACCTTGCGAGTAACAAAAGGTTGAGTTGGTAGGCACAGCTGAAACTTTGCGTTTAAGTTTTTACTAGAGCAAGGAGTATCAAGTTACAAATCATCAATTTATAGTTATCATTTATAGAAATCATTTATATTCAATCATCTCCCTCTTCTGTTCCATTATCAAGTTTGAAATCAATTATAATAGAAAAGCCTACAATAATATCCTGCACAGTCCCACTGTTGTGTATTAACCTTTTATGCACTTAAAAATCAAATACTTTACATTACAAGAGTTAAATATAATTCACGTCTAGCACGAAGTGAACTAGGTTCATTCAAAGTTAATTTGATTATTCCTGAACAGTACCTTTGCTCTTCTGTTATATTACATGGCTTTTCTATCAAGAACAGGCACAGAAACAGTGATCCATTGAAGGCAATGTCCCTTTTCAGGAGAGAGGAAGAAACATTTCAATTAAAGACACAAAAGAGAATGTGTGCAAGCTGGCCCTGAGCATGCTTGACCATGACAAAAATACGGACATCTTTCCCACAATGCAAAATGGAGATGCAGGAGCATGTCTCTTTGTATGTTCTACAATAGCTGTCCATCAGGAGGTGTGCGTGTGTGTGTGTGTGTGCGTGTGTGTGTGTGTTGTGCGTTTGTGTGTGTACATGTGTGTGCACATGTGTGCTAGGGTAAGTGAGAGCATGTACTCCGTCATTACAAGTGAAAAGCTCATTGGTATAGCCAACAAACAATGCACTGTAAGTGTGCAGCTGGCCACGCTTCAAGCAATTCATTTGTGTGTTCTCCAACTCAAAGGAAGACAATGGTAAATGAGTCATATTGTGATCACATGGACGTTCATTGGATAGGCTATCACATGTCCGAACAATACAAGGTCTGCCATCTAGCTTGGCATTTTCATTGGCGCAGCAACCCATGATATTGCATCTTGTGATTCAAAACCTTTGTACAAGTCTACATAAAGCAAGAGTTCCCTAAGGTGGGACAAATAAAAGGAGCACAAACACTAATATACACCTTAGGCACAGCCTGCCAGAGATTTGTCTTTGATATTGACCAGTGCCAGTAGTGGTCTGAAAGGCCTAATAAAACAGTGATGTCATAATCCAATTATATATATGAGTATTGACTACATCCATAAACCCAGGGGGGAGACACAGCGAAGGAGTCACCTTAATTCTTCAACTAATGTTTAGCATGTGGCAAAGACAAATTACAGTAAACAAGTTTTTATATTACATCTGGGGCTACAAAAATTTGAATGACAATGCTATAAGATGTTTCGTGCATGACGAACCCCAAAAGGCGATGTGTAATTAATTTAATTGTCTATTAATTTCATTATACATTTTCTTCATTCCTACAACAAAATTTCCATGTTCGATCCAGGGTGCAAGAGCTGCTGTCCATGCTCTGAACCTCAGCATAATTTCCCCTTGTTGTCAGGAAATGATTGAAACCAGCAGGGAACCATTCATGAAGTCTATATTTCTTTGTTAGGCCAGAGCTAGACGCTAACCATTATGAGTGTTGTATTGTGATGTTGATACATCTCGCAACACTAAAACGTTCACTGATTGAGTCTGAGGGCTGGCAAAATCTGGGAAGAAACTGCATTCAGTCACAGCGGGTAACATTGAATAACAAGCATGTTGTTCTCAAACCAGAACAATCAGCAATACTCAAATAAAGAGATAAGAAGAGATGCAGGAAATGTGGTAGCCTTGGTTTTATGTTGCAAAGGCAATGTAGAATATTTTAAGACACCATTCATTTTGACACTCTATTTAATTAAATTTAAAGTGGTGGGTAAGATTAATATTGTAATATACATTTGTTAAGGATGAACAAGGTTCATTGTTTAACGATGTCCGAATGTCAGACTCACTAAAAACAATGTAGGATTGTATGTCCTTCAAATGTCCGTTGTATAAATTGCCATGATATTATATGTGTCATTTGTGTAGAGCACATTATTAATTACATACTAAGTCGTGTTCAAATACCTACTCAGCCCCCAAGGGCCCCTAATATTGTTACCTGCTTTGAGCTGAGTACCCTCAACATGTGCTGATTAGCTTATAATGTGATATCATGGATTCCAGTGGCGCAGGTAAATGTGCTGTGAAAACTGTTTTTCTGATATATAAACAGCATGTGTTTCTATCCTGGAACAATTCTAAAGCATTTGTTTCTTAGTTTCTCTGAGCAGGTATTCATCTACACACACACACACACACACAAACAAACACACAAAGCCCTGCGGTCTGGTGCCAAGGCCGATTTCGATAGCCCTGATCTACATAATTGGGCTGTGGACCCTTTGTTACTCCATGGCACAGTCTCCCCCAGATGTTTTGATGGCATATTAGAATAACATTTTGTCAGGGTGCTGAAAAGGAAACTTAATTTTGTATGGGCCCGGATGGTAATGCTCCCTTGAAATAATAATAACACAAGATCTTTAAAAACACATTACAATGAATTAACCATGCTTTCGATCCAAGTCAGCACTGTCTTCTCCCTGCAGTCCATCATATCGTGGTGTTGTTGAACATGAAGAGCACATCTGTTGTTCGTTGAACATCTGGGCTCATTTGCATATTAATGAATAATTATGCTAATTTGATTGCCAATGGCAACGCCATTGCGATGGATTAAAGATCTGCCCAAGCGAGAACTTTAATCCAGTTCCTGCTTCATGTACTTTTGTTCTCTTATGTCACATAGTACATTCATTGAAAGCTCAACAAAAGCTGGAGGAGCTGTGATGGATTGAGTGAGTTAAGATGAGGCAGGCACATTTGAAACAGACATAAGCTAGTGTAGCAATATTGTATTTACATTCATATGTGTAAATTTGCCAAGCACTCTGTGGTTCATTGATCCAAAGGAAGGGTAATGTCTGTCTTTAAGTTAGTACAGTAGCAACCAAGGTGAGAAGAATAAATAGCACACATCATTCTGGACTGTCTATTGTTTGTGGTCTGAAAATAATTGTATTTTCTTTCTCCCGCAAGAATAATTCTGCCCTTTTTTCATGCTGATTATATCAAAAGGTTTGACATCAAAGTATCTGTAAAGTGTGCCAAAGTAGGTCTATGTGTCTGAGTGTGTGCTTGCTCCTGTGTGACTTCACACTTGTGTGCGGATGAGTAAGTGGTGTGTGTCTATGAATGTGTTGCCATTTGTCGAACTGAACAGAACAATTTTGCTTTGATCCTGTGCGCTAAGGACTTCCAGATTCCCATTGTTTACAGCAGCATATCAAAGCCATTGCAGCGTGATGCCAGCGTTTGTTTTTCGAAGAGCAGTCACAGTGGGATACAAAAATAGAAACAAGTCCAAGACGTAGATCCCAGCGAAACTAAAGGTACCCTCAGAAGGACCTAAAATAGTTGAATGTTTTCTAAGGTCATGTCGAGATGTACTTAACAATGATTGCCCATGGCAATAACTACCATCTCTGAATCTAGAGTCGTGTACTTACCCCATCCATGTGTTATTTTTCTAAACACAAGTTCATACAGCGGTAGTCTAATATAAGTTATTGCTACTTAAACTATGAGCATTTACCCATCAAGCTGCTATGTATATTCCAATACCGATGAAGGGTTAACAAACTAAAGGAAACTGAATCTCGGATATAGGTCAATGAAAATGACCTGAAGGGATCCAAAGGGATTCTGTCTGACTTTCGTGCGGCCCTATCATCGGCGGGGAACCTCCAACTGAATCAAACACCACGCAACATTTGCCATCAAACTCGACATGACATGTTTACTTCAAACCCCAGTGGCATGTACATATGGGAAACATCTGTACTCAGTCTCACTCACACACACCAAAACCACCCACACACACCCATTATACACTGACTTCACACAGCCTCTCTATCACTTGAGGCACACCACTGACACGTTCTCTCGCTTGATTATCTGTGTGTGTGTGTGTGTGTGTGTGTGTGTGTGTGTGTGTGTGTGTGTGTGTGTGTGTGTGTGTGTGCGTGCTGGCATTCGTTTGTGTGTGTGTGTGTTTTTGTGTGCGTGCCTCGCCTCTGTGTGTGTGCAACAGTGAGCTTGTTACCATTTGGCACCCGAATCACGTTCACGCGATGCGTGGCGGCTAATCCCCTTTTTAACGCTCGTGCTGTACGACCGCATTCTCTTCCGTTAAGGCCTGATAAGTGCATCAGCGAAGCCTGGGAGATGGACCTCTAGCCTGTCGCCAACACAGCCGGCCTCACTCATCAATCAATATGACAAGGCCAGCCTCACAGGAAAGCCTTCCAGCATCCCCCCAAAGTCCACAGCCATCCCTCAACCCTCGTCCACAGAGCTCTCACTGAGGTCCACTGCACCACACCAGCACGACGAAATAAGTGGGGGAGATGAAACAGAGAAGACAGACAGACATGTAGGCCAGGGAATGTCCGCAGGACCCAGATAGCCCACGGATAGGGATGACGTCAGTACAGTGGGGCGAGAGTTTGGACAATGGAGGAGACGCGGAATTGCAGACACCCACACTACTGCATGCTGGGGGATGCGGCGGCCTGACACGAACCTCCACGCCGGCCCCGTGTTTGTGGGGAGCGGGCCCACGCGGCGAGGCCGAATCGAGGGTGGAGAGAGATAACAAGACGCGTGTTGACTAAGACGCCGATGAGGAGGGCTGCACAAGCCCCCCCTCTACCCTATCAGATTGCCGATCGGTTCTGTCAGGAGAGATAGCGAACGCATTAGAAGAGACGCAGGCAGTGTTTCTAGGGCTGCCTTCTCAAGGAAGACACCCACTGTGCGTGTCGTAAAAGATACTCATCTCAGATGAAACCCTAAACGGGAGAAGAGGAAAAAAAGGACATTTCATAAGTAGAATACGTCTGCCATACTTAGATGTGTATTTCAATTTACTGTACGTACGCTAAACACCTAGGTTTTTGGAAAGCTGACACGGATGCTAGTCAGTTCTTTCCGCTGTGTCCTACACCCGTGCCATGGTTAATTCATAGTGCAGGGCTGCGGCAGACAACAGGGAGCCCATGTTACCTGAGAGAGGGAGTGATTCTCACAGCAAACACGCTGTGGCGGAGTTGGAGACAAAGAGTGAGGCCCCAAGCATGGCAGCTGACAAGCCCAACACTCAGAGACACAATGACAGAACGATAAACGAAAAGACAGATGTGATGACACAGATGGAATACGACAGGATGACTGTAGCAACACAAAGATTATTTCTCTCTCTCTCTCTTTCACTTTCTCTCACACTCTCTCTCTCTCTCTATCTCTCTCTCTCTCTCAAACAGATTTACGCACACATCAAAGCCGCCGCGCCATTGTAAACAACCCAGGAAACTGTAATGTTTTAATCCTGAACCGCCCCACAGAGCATTTACCTGGCAATCGCAGCTTCGGTCTTTGGAAATACAATGCTCTGCCAATTATCATTTTGTATTCCTTTATAATAATCATTTACTTATTAATCTGGCCCTCATATTGTTTGCTGTCTAATCAATGTTTCAAGACTGAAATTAGTTCATATGATTAAATTTGTGACAAGAAATGTTTGTGGATAAAATATAATATTGTTAACATTGATTAAACTACATTGCTGTAATTCAGTAGACATGCGAGAAACTTGATTTAAGTGATTTATACGTGTTTGATTGCACACTAGACCCTTATTTCAAGTTCCCCCATATGAAGCACTATTACATCAATATATCTGCAGTCTTGTTCGTATCTGCATTGTCGTAGGCCCGAGGTCTACCTTTACATCAAGGAAACATTATAACTGTTTCAGTTGATAACATGCTGGGACAATTGAACAATAATAGGACTATATTCAGACCTGCCAAAAATGGCCACTTTTGCAGAGGAAACATGTTGGTGGAAACAGCGGGACACTTTGTGTTTTTGAGAAAGCCCCACCAGCTCAAAACTGGTTGTTGTGTTAAATGGCTTATTTAGTGGTTTAGAACACCCCAGTGAATAAAGTGACATTGATTGGGCATTTTGCCTTGGGAATGTCCTTGACAAGACATGTGTGACCATTCAGCAAACCACTTACAGTACCCAGTAGCAAAGTCCCCAAGGTGAGGCAAACAGACGACAGCACACTTCCAATTTTCAATTCCTGACTTCATTTCTGTAGTATAAAATAAGCTGCCTTTTCGATTCGATTATTTGATCATTAGAAACTAAGACAGCCCTCCACTTCTAAATTAACTCTTTGTCCAATATCAACACAGTGTACCATATCATCAGCAGGTGATAGAAAGGTAACAGTAACTGAAATAACCGCTTGTTACAATGAAGGTATGCAGCTGACCATCTCTGAAGGAACAACATGTTGAACCTTGAAGCAGATGGGCTACAGCAGCAGAAGACCACACTGCGTGTCACGACAAAGAACAGGAACTGAAGCTACAAATTGTACAGGCCCACCAAAATTGGACAATAAAAGACTGGGAAAATGTTGCCTGGTCCAATGAGTCTCGATTCATGCAGCAAAATTCAGAGATTAGTGTTCAAATTTGGGATAAACAACATGAAAGTATGGAGCCATCCCCCTGTATCAACAGTTCAAGCTGGTGGTTTTGGTGTGATGCTGTGGGGCATATGTATGCCATGCTATGGGCCCCTAGCACCAATTGAGCACCTGTGTATTGTACCAGAGTACTGTAGCCGACAATGTCAGTCCATTTATGACTACAGTGTACCCATTTTCTGATGGCTACTTTGAGCACAATTATGCGCCATGTCACAAAACTCAAATAATCTCAAACTGGTTTCTTGAACATGACAATGAGTTTGCTGCACTCAAATGGCCTCCCTAGTCACCAGATTTCAATTCAATAGAGAACATTTGGGATCTGGTGGAAGATCCCATCCCATTTGGATTTGCATCATGGATGCAGCCGACAAATCTGCAGCAACTGAGTGATGCTATCATGTCAATATGGCAACATGTCAATTATATGACCAAATTTCTTAGGAATGTTTCCAGCACCTTGTTGAGTTTATGCGACAAAGAATTAAGGCACTTCTGGGTGCAAAAGAGGGTTCTACCCGGTACTACCAAGGTGTACCTAATAAAGCGGCCAGTGCCAGTGCACACATATATATTTCAATATATATACATATACATACATAGGTTTGATTTGATACAGAATTACTTTTCCCTCACTTTATATTTCATGAATTGATAAAAAAAATAAACAAATTACATAATTATTTTATGATTTTTAATAATAACTTTAAAGGCTTCACACCTGCCTAAAACCTTTGCACGTATACAGTATTTTATATTGTTTCTAAACTAAATGTCATTATATCTTCCTGTTGTGTATCCTAGACATTTTCTTTCCCCATCCTGACCCGTACAAATGAAACACCAAGCCTCTTGGCACCCTACACTTGAAGTGAAACATGTCATTAGAAGTGACAGTCTGCCCACTCAACTGATAAAAATACTGCATCTGGTGGCGGTGGCCCACAATCTGCTTGTCAAGACCGAGGAACAACAACCATATGTCGGCCGCACACCATGACATTCCGGTTTAAATAGAAACGCCCAATTAAACCATTTCGAATAGTTTACCAATTCCACGGTACGTATCCAAAAGCACAAGCCGTGGTAGGGGTGGGGAGGTGGAACCAACGCGGGGAATGTCAAACGAGGACGAGCGAACGAGAGTAGAAGGGACAGATCAATAGCGGCTATGAGCCTTGTTGCCATCTTCGTTAACGTCGCCATGGCGCCGAACCTCTGATGAGCTTCCTCTTCAGCGATGCCGTTCCTACCCCGTGCTGTGAGAGGAAATCAATGGGCCTGAAGGGAAGCCGCAGCTCGCAGCTTGGGACGCTAGGAATCTCAGATGCAGGGCTTGCGAGAGGGGGCTTGAGTAGAGGACAAACGCAGCCGGCCCGCTGCTGATGATTCAGCGCTTCGGGTTCCAGAGGGAGGGGAGACAGAGGTCGCCGTGTGGGAGGAGGGCTGGTCTGGTGACCAAACGCATTCAAAATACAGTAGGGTTATGTCTTGCATTTATGCGAGGGGACGAAGAAGAAAAAAAAAAAAGAGAGAGAGAGAAAAATAGTCAGCGCGTAGTGAGGCTGCCGCAGTGCATTGCTCTCTGTCTTCCCCTCTCTCCGCTCTCCAGCCCCCCTGCACCTGTTATTCCACCCAGCGGGGCTTTATTGCCGACACACCGGCTGGACCCCCTGAGAGTAGCCCTGGGAGCAAAGCAGACAGAGAGCATACACAAACACACACAAAGTCACACATAGACACACACACAGTCACACATCCGTTTGCCCTTTCTCTCTCCCTCGTGCTCTCTCTCTCTCTCCCTGCCTCTCTCTCTGTGACTCTCTGTCTCTCTCTCTCTCTCTTGTCACGCACACACAAAAGGAGCCTCTTGCCAGGAAAATAAAGGTGTCCTAGCGCATCTCTAGGTGACAGCCCTCTCCAGAGTGTTCGCCGCCTATGACATTGTCCTTTTTCCCCGAACAGGGTGATTGGGGCGAGAGGAGGACAGAGACATGGAGCAGCTACTCGATCTCCGTTGACGTCAGACACTCAGCGTGGATAGATGTAGCTAATATATCGGACAAGATCAATACACTCTACTCATAAGATGTGAGGCACTAAATTTTACCTCCAACCACTAAGTGTGGTTTTCTGTATCAGAGGGTCCCACACCAATTTCCTTCCTTGCATGTTGGATAACAGCGAAATCGACAATACGTTTTAGTTTAAAAGCAATCTGTTGGAAAAGACTCACCCAGTCAGGTTGACTAGAACTTTGTCAGCCGACGCTGTGAGAGGCATTTTTTATTCAAACTGGTGGTTTACACTCTCTTTTCCCATTTAAGTCCAAAGGTAACAAGGCTTGTGAAATGAGCTGGCTAAAAGCTGCATTGTAGTCTAGTCAGATAGCAGCCACCCACAGAGAAACCTCCCCGACCGCCTGGAGGCCACGATTTTCTGATTCACCTGACTTTTTAAACAAGCCCACTGGAAGAAAAAGCCTTCGAGAGATGACAGAGACTGAAAACATGCTGACCAAGGCTAGAAAGAGATTTCAAATGGAGATGAAATGGAAAAGCCCACTTCATTGAAGGACTATAAGGAAATGTATGCGATAAGGGGGACTATGTTAATTGGAAATAGTACCTAAAGAGGGGAACTATTCCGCCATATTTCTATTATTGTTCGAGGTATAGACATGCCTACAAATGTTTTTTCATTTGTCAACATAAACCAGAAAGTCCCAAAGAGGGTCTTCTTTCTGGAACAGTGATTACACCAAAGGATCAAATGAAAAACACATACACACACACACACACATACACACACACACAAACACAAACACACACACAAAAACACAAACACACACACAAACACATGAGTGCTTTGGCTGCAGCCCTCTGCTTTGGTTGAACGAAGCAGTGTAATCTTTTATGTATTATTTGTGTTTCAAAGTCGTGTCCTTTGTGATGTTGTAGCTTATTGCATGATGGTCTCAGATTGTAATACCTCTGCTTTGATTTGGGGGTTTCATCATTCCCTTTCCCTGCACAAGTGACAGTATTAGGGGTTTGAAGATATGCATAGTAGGTTTTCACACCTATACAAACTATTTACTGACAGTAAGAAAAGTGTTTACATCATCATTCAAGCTGTTTGTTTATCGTACCATTCAAAAACGTTTCAAGTGTACGGTTGAAGGTGCGCTTGTATCTCTTATTTTTCTGGTTTTGAACAAAGGTTGAATGTTGCTGAAGGGGCCGAAACAGTACCATGTCTTGGGCTCAATGTTTTCCACTGTCAATCTAAAACTTGGAACAAGATACTGAGGTCACTTCGAACAATCCATCGAGGTAACAGTCGCTTACGGCAAAGCATCCACGGTATTTTCACTGACAGAGAAACAACGGCTGTACACCGAGAAAAGGGGGATATACACACCACACATTACACACAAAACGCTGTCATTAACATATTTATGGACCACATTTCAACTGTTGTGAAGCACAAAGAGAAATAAACTAGGATTCATGACTATTGGGTGAGGCAGTCAGGACAACTTGGGTTGGGTGTGCTGGAGGGCACCTATTGCTTTTGTTATGAGAACAGAGCAGAAATGTGATGATGGATTGTTCAATCTATGTAATATACTTTGTTAAGGAAGACTGATGGCATTGGCTCCAGGTAAATGTGTGTTTTTTTTCCTGCGTGCAAGAAAAAAAAATAATGCATTTGATGGAGGGAGGTTAGTTCTTCATAATGGCACATTACCTGATCTCACATTGCCACAAACCTGATATTTCAATTTTCATATGTTGTAACATGGCAAACAGTTGGCAAGTTTTTTTCCACAATTTGTTTTCAAATGTACCCAACATTCAGATCACTTTGGAAGAGGAGGATCTGGTCTAGGATATCCTCCAATACTAGTCTATTAAGATGATTTTGAGAAGAAGATTGTCTCGCCAGCGGTAGTGTAAACGATTGAATAAACAAGCAAGCCTCCCTTTCGCAGCATGTTGAATAAGTAGGTCATAAATCAAAATCCAAAAGAAAGCTCGGATACGATGTAAATGCTAAACTAAAGGCCACTTATTTTAAACTTCGAAAGTATTCGCACTTTTGATTAAAAAAAAACAACAGCAAAAGCATTAGGCATATGCCTGCTATGCAAAGCCTACTTCATAACATTCCTAATCTATAACCCAATTATTTTTCAGATATTTAAAAGATAGACAATTGCTGAATCCCATTTTGACGACAATCAGTGACACTGCCGTAAAACGCTACTGCATTCAATTTGACAATGTATTCATCATTGTGTCACTGCAGTCACAGCAATGTCCTCATGCCCACATGCATTAAAACACTAGCACCTCCATGAACAATTACGGCAACAGCTCTGTTCACTCAGTTGACGCTCAAAATGGCCACTGTACCAAACGTAAAACAGAAAGCATTGGTCTCACTAAATGTGACCACTTTGTCTGGGCATGCTCTTGTGAAGCTCTATGTCGGCCCCTACATTTAGTCTTTCTTCTCCGCCTCGGAGGTGATATGCACGTGTCTCTGGAGTGTAAACAAACCCACTGATGTGAACGAGGGCCCAACCAGAAACGAGGAGTGGGGCTGGCTGGAGTTGGTCTCCATTAGCTGAGGAGCAGCACCCCTGTGAGAGCTGACAGTCGGAGCTGCTGGAGGTTTGGCAGGGTTATCAGTGGGCGTCCCGACGGGCACCGCCGCTCCGGCACGCTCACCCGCGGACGTTTGGCTATGACAAATGAAATGCGGCAGAAAGGGGGAAACGAGTGGGAAGGGGGCGGGGGAGACAGCGAGAGGGGCGGACGGACGGAGGGTGGAAGGGTGCGGAGAGCAGAGTTGAATGCAATGGAGTGTGTGTGTGTGTGTGTCAATGTAAAGAGAGAAAGAGAGAGAAAGAGAAAGGGGGATATAAAATGAGAGAGAGAAAGAGAGAAAGGAGGGGTCAGGAGAGAGATTAATTGAGGAGGTGTGTGTGTGTGTGCACTTGTAGAGAAAAATGCGGAGAGCGTACGAGACTGTGTGTGTCTCTTTGCATAAGTGAGCCTGTGTTGTGAGGGGGTGGTAAAGGGGGTGGGGAGGGCCTGGAACCCCTGCGGTGCTGGAGGCGCGTGGCAGCTCTCGGTTGGCTTGTCCCTGAGCGTCGCCTTCATTCGGTTCCTATGCCACAGACAGCGCCCCGGGAAGGCAGCCCTGGCACAAAGGTATCAGTGTGATCACCACTCCATTGTGTTTGAGGATCAAACAGGCGGATTAGATTTACTTTACACAGGAGGGTGAAGGCAGGGGGTGTGATGGAGGGGATGGGAGTGCAGTGACAGAAGGCTTGCATGTCTGACTTTGATTCTAATGATTTATTTCAGCCCCAAGAAACAATACTTTCTTTTGTGAATTCCATAAATAAATGATAATGTGACACTTAGGGTCCCATTTATGAGACCCTTTGTGGGGGTGTGAGTGGGTTAGTGAGTGAGTGAGTGAGTGAGTGAGGGAGTGAGTGAGTGAGTGAGTGAGGGACTGAGTGAGTGAGAGAGTGAGTGAATGAGTGATTGAGTGAGGGAGTGAAGGGGTGAGGAAGGAACACGAGGGAGCACAGCTTGTGGCTGAGAACCATTTCACTGTTGATGTTGGTTTTTTATTTCGTCTGGACTCTTGGCAAAGGAGAGAGGTAAGGTGATCTTTCACATCAGACTGGGAGGAAATCAGTCTTGCCTATATGACAACCCGGGCCCACCTTTTACAGAGTTTGCTGGACACACACACGCGCTGCACCACACACCCACCTGCCACTTCATTTTCAGCCGTGTGAGCCCTATGGCCTCCCTGTCCGTCATGCCATCTTGATTGATGGGTGCCCTACTGGCCTTGAGCTTGTTGTTGCCGCCACACCCACCCATAGATTCTCATCTCCCTATGCCAGCTATCTTTCTCTCTCTCTCTCTCTCTCTCTCTCTCTCTCTCTCTCTCTCTCTCTCTCTCTCTCTCTCTCTCTCTCTCTCTGTCTCTCTGCACCTCTAAACCCATTTATCTAACGCTGGCCCAGGCAGGGAGGAACAGCGCGATGACGGGGTACCGCTAACTGATGCTAGGCTAATGGCCGCGCGGTCGGCAGCGCCATGCCAACTTATCATCCCTCCGTGCCTCCCCAACAAGCCGGATCCTTCTGGCCTTCGCTGATAGAGTGATGTACCAGCTGAGTGATGGGAGGAGGCAGACCATGTGGGCGTGCGTGTCCGAGTGTCAGCGTGAGCGCGCATGTATGTGTGTGTACACCGGTCAGTGCTTAAGATATGACGATGATCCGGGGACTCCCCAGGGCGTCCTAGGGGGCTCTGAGCCAGCACAGTTTGTAATGACAGATTTGCCCCGAGAGGCTGTAATGGGACGCTTATGGAACAGTTAAAGTGATACATCTACTTCAAGAGTGCCACCCGGCCACAACTGTCATCCGTTCCCAATGTTTAGACGCCACTATGCGCACCAGCTGTCCCCCGGCTGCCAGGTAGCAGCCATGACACGTTCCCCGAGGTTGGAAAACCTGAAGAGACAGAATGGTGACACTAATTTACAGTCCGTCAAACTGCAGCGCCGTTGCCCATCCTGGTGCTGGTTTGTCGCTGAGAGTGCCTAGCGGATGCCAGTGAGATTCATGGCTTTCCAGCAATGGTGCCGGGGAGGGAGTGTCGGTGGTGGGATGGGGATGAGGATGATGATGGGGGATTGGCTGGGGGCCAGTCCTCTCCTCAAGTACACCTCGGCCCCAATTAAATATTGAACCAACATCCCAGTCTATAAATTCCCCTATTGGCTCCACGAGGTCTCTCCTATGCTAAACACCATCAGCCTGAGTGGTGACTGGAACTGGAAATAACCTCATGAGGAAATATAGACTACCCTCAGGCCTGGTCCACACCTATATGGATCTTTTTCTAGAGCTAATGTCTCATCCCTCCGTTTCATAACTACATTCTGTGCACACAACCTTAGTTTTACAACATCTCTCAAGAACGCAAAAGCGACTCCAAACGCTCTATCCAGCACTCCATTACAGGATGACGACACGCTGGTTTGTAGTGGCCTGCGTTCTTGAACGAACCGAGATATTTTGTGAAACGAAGGTCGTGTGTGCGCAAATCAGGGGGAAATGTGCGTTTAGAAAAGTATCCTCATATGTGTGATCAAGGCCTGAGTCAGTTCAATGCCAGTATCACTTGACCATGAGCAATCGCCAGGTTCCATACACAGTAGAAGCATTTCCATCCTGAAAGCCGCCACACCAATGCTACAACAAACCTGGGTGTGCATTGCAATACAAAGCAGTCACCGTGTGCAGTTTCCATGCGGTCACTCTGGGTGGCAGAACAGATTGAGCGGGGCTGATTACATTAGCGTCCCACTAATTAGACCACAGCTAGGCGACAAAACTAGCCGCATACACTCTCGCACTCACCGTTGAATTTCGAGCAGCGCAAAATCTCACCTCCCACTCCTTCCCTCATCTTCCTCTCTTACCAGAGCTTAAAATAAGACGTCTTTGCATGTTTTGAGGTTAAGAGTCCTCATTAAGGGTGATGTAAGCAGTTAATCACTGCATATTTATAGTCCTAATTCTCCAGAGATTCACCATTGTGATAGTCTGGCTATTTGAGGCTGCGGTACACATAAAGTAGATCATCGTGTCCACTTTCTATGCATTGAAGACACAGACCGCGGGGAAGCCCTAAAGTGGTGGTGGTCTCTCATAGACTTCAATCTCTGGAATCCTCATTAATGTTCCCTGTGTTTGTTTCTTAAATCTAATGTGAGAAAGAATGTCGAGAGCAACAGTCTAGTAGTTCAGTCCATTCAAGCGAATACCTATTAGTTTGTGCAGAATTTCTATTGTAATAGTCAAACAAAGGTGTCCATGCAATTTCACAAAGGAAAATTAGATATTCCTAAATTCAATATTGCATTGGGTATTTTTCAAATGTTAGCCTCCACTGTGCAAGGCAAATTGAATTACACTGCCTCTATTCAAGCCTGAGTGAACTTGGCTTCGATTCTCTTCTCAACTGAAAGGGGCGGAGAAAAGAAAGCACTGGGGGTCACAAGAGCGGCACATTTGTTGCAACGGCTCCAGCAAACAGACCGACGACGTGAATCGTTATCAAGCTCTCGTGCGTCACAAAAAGCGCCTGTTTGCGCCGAGATGACAAAAAAAAAAAAAACACAAAACAGTAAGAGGAGTGCAGCGAGAGTAGAAAACAGAGCTGGGGCTTTTGAGCTAGAGGTCAATTAGGTATGCTAAATAGGCTGGGCGTCAGTAGCTCCCTGGTGCTGTTATGTATTCCGAGGCAGCGCCGTCGCTGATCTCGAAGGCTCCCCGCGTCCCTCTCAGAGGATAATATTAGCTGCTTGTCTTGGGGAGAGGAAGAGAGGGAAGCAGGGTGGGAGGGGTATATCTATTTTTTTTTTTTTTTGTCTCTGCGATTTAATGGGGAAAAGAAGACAATATTGCCCACCCATGTTAGTTCTCCTCAATAGACCGCAAATAGTGGGGAGGTGTGGAAACTAAGTGCCGGAGGACTGGAATAGGATAGAGAAAGGTCAGTGGCATGTCACACAGTCAATCTATCAGACAACTGGGAGGTACTTGTTCAATCCCCTGAGCCAACTCTGCTGCATTCTTATTTAGGAT
>JAVQJS010119820.1:0-21394 GCA_036024795.1 Galaxias rostratus | reverse complement strand
ACATTTACAACAACCCCACCACACACCAATGGCAATTACAGCACTCTGCCTGTGCTCTTGGTGTGTGTGTGTGAGTGTGTGTGTGTGTGTCTGTGTGTGTGTGTGTGTGTGTGTGTGTGTGAGTGCGCTGGCATGCGTGTGTTATATAATTATTCTGAAATAACCTAATATAATAGCTGAGTTCTATACAAATGCTCTCTTTCCTTTCACACATTCTGTCATCCTTCAAAACCACATTACTGGCTACAAATCGATACATGGTGCTGGAACAATTTCTATCACCTCACCTCATCCATTATTCATCAGGGGTTGGCTGAAAGTTTGAGTTGAAATTAGATGACTGAGGCTTAAACTGGGGAGGCAACATGGTTTCTGTAGTGAGAGCGATAAGTGTCGGTAGCACAGGACTTGTGTTGACACCAAAGCTTTTTAAAGGGACAGATTGGGCTTTAGATCTCAGAAGTTGGTGTACAATTAAATTGAGATAGATAAATTATATGTGGCAGCTGTTTTACTAATGATTTCAAAGACAAAGAGAATAGATCCTCTTTGACGTTAGCACCTTAAAGAAGGTTGTTAAGCATGAAGATAGTTAAGTATGAAGAAAGTCAATAAAGGACGTGATACTACAATAATAATACCTGCCTTTGTAGGGCAATTTTCTAAACAATGTTACAGAAGTAAAAACTAGCCTAATATATCTAGGATGAATAGAACAGGGTACAAGAGCACACTATTTACCTATAAAATCTTACTCTTTGGTTCACCCCCATATTCCCCCATATTCCCCACACACACCCTTTCTTCTTTATCATCAGGCCCTAGTGAACACCTGGTATTCTAAGAGAAAAAAACACAAACAATTTAATCTGAAACGAAAAGCTAAGAGATCAGGAACAGATGTTGTGTGTGTGTTCGTGCACCTGCATGTGTGTATTTGACTCTTTGTGTGTGTGTGTGTGTGTGTGTGTGTGTGTGTGCACGCATGCCTGCATGTGTTTGTTTGTGTGTGTCTTTGGCAGGGGGGCAGGAGCAACAACAGAAGGGGATCAGAATTTCAATAACTTCATTTTGGAGCTATTTGCTAGGCTCACACAGTGTTTGGCATGTGTGTGTGCCCGCTTGAACATGCAGCAAAAGGGAGTGAGAGACGGAAATGGACTTGTAAATAAATTCACTGCAACAAGTAAAACATGATACATTAGAAATGCACGTTTCTATGATCAGAAATGCGGATACAAAACAGCTGACCCCTGATGGTGAACTTGAAAACGAAATGCTTTTAGACAGCTCTTATCGTGAGGTTGAGGGCACTGGGACACTGAGCAGTGGTAAAATGAAGCATGGTCTTTCCAGACCAAGAGATACTAGTGGTTCCCACCTTCGACACCCAGTGAACACCCCAAATGAGAAGGATTTACAATGATAGACTGACATTAATGGGCATGACACACACAAAAACACACCACACATAACAGTGAAACGTGAACCGAAAATGTATGGAAGCTGGAATCTGAGCAAAAACAATAAGCACAACAGTGAGGGCTGAAAGTTTCCTGGCAGAATGGATGTAAGCTTTCGGTAAGTGGAGGCAAAGTGTGACTGCTAGACCTGGAGGTTGATCACTCTACTTCAGCCTTTTAGAGTGAAGGGCCCCTGTTAACAGTGGCTATACTCTGATTCTGCCAACACACGCAGAATGTCAAGGCGTGTTAGTAAAGGTTACCGGGGCTGTTCTGTGACTGGGACCTGGGGCTTGTTAAATCGATCCCCCTTTTGCACTACTCTTTCTAAACCCAGTGACGGACGCCCACACAGCCTGGTGGCATGCAATTTTTTTTTATTTATTTTGTGTTGAGGTAAATGCATTTGCTATAAAAGGTACAGTACCATATTTGAAGCTCCCCTGTCCTCCACAGAGAATTCATACTTGGATCACACAGTGTGTAGCATGTTAAAAAGAAAGCGTATCATTTTGTAATATGTACTTTAGCTTGGGGGATTCTCAATCTGTGGATTAATGGATATGCAAGAGGTTCGGAAATGCCTGCACATTTCTTCATCTGAGATACATTTTTCCTATTTTGACCAACCAAACTGCATCTATAGAGGTTTCTCTCTCTCCTTACCTCCAATCACAGTTCTCCTTCAACGACCATTCTCAACCCTTTTTTTCTAATAAAAACCCGCATTTATATCTCTATTTCTTACTCAATCCTCTTTTTCCATTTTTCTTTCTCTCTCCTGAGTGAACCTTTCTTCTGTTCCAGCCCCCCAAGCAGTCCTCTGTACCGGCGCATCACAAACGATACGCCTTCAAGTTACATAACGTACACAACCTATTTCAGGCCCATTAAATAGTGTTTCAAAAGGTAGGAAGTAAGTATATGGTCTGAACATTTCCAGTTGAATGATTCCTTAATCGTATTTACATATAAAATGGTGCCATTGTCTTAATGCGGTGCTCACATGAATAATTTCCGGCCACAGATCCAGTTCTAAATTCAATACGGCACAAATGCAGATGGTCATTATTCATTTAGAGTTTGAACTTTTTGCCTAATCATGGAATGCGCGGCCTGCGTTTGCATTACTGCTTAGCGAACCCAACAAATCCAGCACACTCACATTTTCCATGTCTTCCATTATTCAAACTCCACACTACAAGTGTAATTACTAGTGCTTATGGTATATAATGGCTGAAAGCAGAGCAATTCATTATAATTGGCCGCAATAAGACAGGTCAAGCAAAAAAAATTAAGCCGGCACAACATGTTAGCGGGCACTACAGTACCACAGCACTGCAGTAGACAGAGACCATAGTGAACCCCAGAGCCAGAAAGAGCTTATTACACATTAGCCCTCATGCATGGAAACCCGGTGACAGTAGACGACCACCACATTGCCCCATTCATCTTCAGTGACAAAGAGCCGCCGGAGCTGTGAGAGGCACAAATACAAAAACGAGACTCAGCCACGTGGAAAATATACATTTCATAGTTATCAATTCCCCCGTTCATGCATGCAATCGATGGTCAGTTTGGTGAGGAATGAACTGCCATGGAGTGTAGAAAGACGTCATCCATTCAGCCAACAGAGCCAGGCTGAGGCTGAGAGCTTGGAGAAGCACAGCATGACTCATGTCCAGGAGCAACGGCAAGGACTTCTACCAAAATGGAAATACAAAGACGAAGAGATACTCCAGGCTTTTAGTTAAGTTCGGGGGAAAGTTTAGTGGAAAGTTGTGTTTGAAATATTCAATGAAGAGTGAGCAGATAATCAGTTTGAACAATAGAGGTCTTTCTTTGGGACTGCTTAAAGCGTTTCGACATGTTAATATATGTAAAACAATCTTGGCATTGTGAAGTAAGCCACGTTCCAGAAGAAAACTTCAAACTCAGAATGGATTGGAATTCAAAGTGAATTGTTAAGGTGTAGCTGTAACCAAACTCCTTTGTTTCAATCTGCCAGGCCCGGCCGAGTCTATCTAACGTAGGGAAAGATGCTGACGCATTGCAGAGCGTGGCTGTGATGGTGGAGAGCTAAATGCCATTAAGACCTATCAGTGGAAGGTCAGGGCCTGTTTGGACGGAGGCAGGCGATTAGAGCCTCTATTTACTGGCCTGCTCACACGGTAGCACTTCGCCAAGGACACCAGAGCTGTGCACATTTCCATGATTTCTTTCTCATTTTCTCGCGCCCTCTTTCCATCTCTAAATTGCTCTTTTTCAATCTTTGTCGTGCCCACTCTATTATTCTCTCTCTCTTTCTATTCTATCTCACACTTTCGACTTCTATAACCCCCTATTCTCACTACCTCTCTTCATTTTATTCCCTTCTGCTCCCTTCATCGGTTTCCCCTTAACTAATTGAACTCACTCCCTAACTTTATTCTCGCTCCTCCCAACTTCTCAAAACCCCAAAGACGGATGAGCCTAGTGTCTGGGGTCAGAGTACGGAAACCTCATTACAACTTGTTCTTCTTGAATTCTGTGCGCAGCTAAACCCATAGTACTAATGACCTTTACAGTAAAAGAGACTACGGGTGGGCCAAATAGCTTATCAGTTTGTGTGTTAGCGTTTGACCAAAACACAGCATGCAACTTTATAGAAAAAATCTCTATTACAAGGGAATAACACCAAAGAGCAGTTGTTGAAGTAACTTGAAATAAAATGAAGAATAAATTAAAGGCTTCAAAGTATTATCTCTGAATTACAGACTTGTTTTTTTCTCAGAAACACTAAATATAATCTAAAACTGCAATGGTTCACCTTCAGCCTTTAGTATCTTGTTTTTTTTTGTGACACATTTATGTAGAGTAAGACACAACAAAAAGAAACCCTAATGCCCAGAATACCAACGTTACTTGTTAAATTGTCATCACTTAAAAATGCACTTTCTACAATGGAATTATAATAATCCCTTTAGTATCTGGGCCAGCGTCTTGGTATGCATTTGTCCTATATACATACCATCATTAACTAAATCCTCATATTTCTTGAGCCGAGAAGAAAATAACTTCCTATTGGTTGTTTTTGTCGGAATGAACAGGTGAGGGCAATCATGAATGAAAGATTGTGGTTAGTGAATCACAGCGCACGTGTGTGTGGGTGCGTGTGTGTGTGAAGATGCCAAACTCAATCATTGACAACCAAACATATGTATCACTATTTCAGTAGACACATCTAAATAATTGTGAAATTGTATTTGAAAACCATATAGGAAAATCCTTTTCCACGGATTCACATTTATCATAAATATAAGAATTAGTGTCTCTCTCTGCCAATAATACAGAACCAATGACGAAGAGTAGTGAAATGTAAAACGTTTGATTAGACTACAAGAACAACACAAAGTATACATATTGGCCTGCACAGTTGAAAAGTTGAAAAGCAAACACCAGCACACAAAATCCACTTTCCCATTATACTGTGCAACAGAAGCCTCATCGATTTTTCCTCTCCAGAACCACTTAACCCTCTCAAAGCATTAGCACACATACAGTAGCCATCTGAGTTGACCTTTGCTCTTTATTTGTCCTACATATGAATGCTCAAAAAGATGCAGGCAGCGCATGATAGATACCCTCAGGGTGGATCTGTACTCGGCAATATACCCTCTCAAGATAGCAAAAGTATTCATTCAAATAGTTGCATACTGTATGTATGTACATCAGCATAATATTTCAAGATAGTCTGGCCTGGGGGGAGTTCCAGGAGCGCATGAAATTAGGCAGTAACTGCAAAGCTTTTCTGTGTCTTTTTTACAGATATTCAATGGCTCCAGTAGATTTCCACCATTCCGTTCTAAACGTCAATTCGGAATTTTCAATCATAAAGTAGAACAGAGTGCTGCATCATCTCAAGCATTTGATATTTTACTCCTATTCAGATTGAATGAATTCATGAAGCTTTAGCTTGCCTGAAAGCACTGGGGAACGAGCAACGGGGGTGGGGGTTGGGATATGTTTAGAGAGGTGGGTCGGGAGAGTAAAATCACCAACAGAGAAACGGAGGACAGAGGAGAAGAATCACCTCGCTGTAATGGGATTCTAAGACCTCCTTTTTCATGCTAATGCTTTGCAAAGGGCAAATATGATGGAAGGTAGCACTGAGGAATAGTAATGATGATACACTCTCTGTCTTGCTGGATCACAACCAATGTTTTTGCGGGTAAAAACAATGTTCCAGAACAACGAGACCTCCAAAATACACTAGTGCACTAGTCTTCAGACTTGTGATATTTTACATTTACAGTAAAACTCTGACCATCCATTTTAAATGAGGATCTGACGGACAGATTTATTTGCCTGTTAGTACATAAAGGTCCACCTTAGGTGTGTGATCCCTAGAGCAGAATGTTTATTTTCACCTCAAATGTGATAATAAAAGCCTGTGATTTGGCAAATGTCATTGGGCACTTGAGAAAGTGGTAATAGCTACAGAGAACCTCCAACCAAGAAAATGAAAGCACCAAGCCACTTTTCTTGTGGTGATCTAAGTTGCTCCATCTTAATATTGGCTCCCCTATCTGTACAATAAAGCTTATTTCATTGAACTAATTGGAAAGGGTTCAGAAATGCTAACCCAGACAAAGCGAGCCATATGTGTGTAGAAGGTGACCTAAAGTACAATCAGTGATATTCATAAGCCCAAATCCAAAGGAAGCACTCCTGTTCGTCCAGGTGGTCTGAGAGAGATCGAGATCGAGAGAGAGAGAGAGAGAGAGAGAGAGAGAGAGATCTGAGACTACTACTATTTTCCAAAGCCACTGTGCAGCCAACCACTCAATGAGAGTGCCAGCCCCACATTGCTCCCAGTAATCTACGCTGCTCCATCCTCATTATTGCTCATTAACACTTATTAACACTCGCTCCCTCTAAATCCACAGCTAATGGCTTGATAAACACAGGAACACAACACAGGGGAAAGAGACAGAGCTAACACAACTGTTTTTAAACTTGTACTTTGCCACACAAATGTAAGACTTCTCTTTATAGTTGAGACTGTTTAGAAATGTAAAATGAAAGTAAATTTTTTTGTGAGTAAGTAAAACAATGTTCCTGATTTCAATATATTTTGCTCTGTATTGTGAAAATAGTACCTAATACAATGTATAATTGTGTATGTTTTTTTCTTTTAAGAACTGCAGAATAGCCTAACAAACTTTTCTATCCATCTTAAAACTGGTTAAAATGCTGCAAATATATAAGGAATATGATGATTATGTTTGGTATCATTTTAATCCAAAAGTTTGGGATTATCTTTTGGGATTTTTTTTTGAGTTTCTGTGGTCCTATCAGTAACCCGTTAAGCATGCCTCAATCTAAGGCACCACTTTTGTATATTCTATCCATAACTCTTCCTCAAGAGTGAGACTTCCTCCTGGTAAACTAAGGTTATTCTTTCATCTGCAAATAAAGCATGCACACACAAACTGTTTCCCTTCCACATAGATCAATTTATGACACATCTTTTGACCCAGTGGATAATTTACAGCATCTTTTCGTATCGACAGCTTGACTGGAAAAAGCCAGAGAAATATCCCTATACCTTTTAAGTGTTATTGATTCAGGCTGTGATGACAGGTGATGCGCTTCACAAAAAAAAACGGGATTCTCTGGAACAAATCCAATTTGGAAACCAGGCATGCCATAATGGTTGGTTGCCTCTGAAAGACCTTTAATAAGAGCAATAATAACAGGGGACGAAGACAGGCCTGCGGGACACATTTTTGTTTTTACATCCAAACACCCCCTCATGCGATCATACAAAAACCAAGAACAACCCCCTGTATTTAATGATATCATGCAGGGCACAACCAATCTGCCTAAGCTATGCTACAGTAACGTCCGCAGTGCAGGCAGTCACACAGCTCAGCAAAATAACTTCAATTATCAAATATTAGAGCCCCCCTCCCAAACATATGCACAGAACAAAGGATCCATAAAAACGTGAGCTTCTATCTCAATGAACCTCACAATGGGACACCCAGTCATCAACATTATTGTACATATACATACATCAGGTTGAGATATAAATAACTAGCCTCTTCCTTCCCTCTTTGGTGAGTTAGTGTATGCTAATGTAGTTGTTTATCATACAAACAGCACTCTGCATAAAACTCAACCATAATGAGGTTTAGCATTACCTGCTGGTCTCCAGATGCCAGGAATAATGATTTTTCCACAGCAGACACTCAATGGGGGTCAGCAGGCTGTGTATGTGTGTGTCCGTGTGTTGGTGCTTGCAGGTAATGCTTTTAGCCCAAGACTAAGCTGGAACGAGTAAATAGCACTGATGGTCTGCTTTCCACAGTGTACCTAGTGTGTATCCTGGCAACATTCCTTAGTATACAGAAAACAAGCAATTGCAAGTTTTCCAAAATCAGGACAATGGACCAAATTTCTGGTTTTAAAACCCCTCTAGAGGTAAAACGACGGAATACGTAAATATCCCTCATCGATGCCAGTGTAATCGGTTATTGAAGGATATCCTAGAACTCACTGCCACAGGAACATTCTAATGTCACCATCAGCTCACACATGAACTTACTCCCCTTCATCCAAGAGTAACTCTACACACAAGGGATCCATCTGTGTCTCCAAGTAATAATACATTTAATTTAATTTATATTTATCCAAGTCAACAATGTTCTCAATGGAAAGTCAAGTCAACAAAGGGACAAGTGATTATGAGTGTGTGGGTTAGTGTGAGTGTGTGCTTGCTTGTGTATGAGTGAGTATACATCTCTGAGGAGTTGTGCTCATTGTCATACACATCTGCTATCTGTCACCTTCGATCTGGAGCCATCCACTTGCATCCACTCTGTCAGTGGCATTCCCTTAAAAGAGAACTGACTGACGATCGGGACTGCAAATCACACACACACACACACACACGCTCACCTACAAACACACCTTGACACACACACATACACACACACACACACACACACAGACACAAACACATACATACACACACACACTCTGTAATTACACCGCCCTAATGGAATAGTGTAACAACAGGCAATGCTAAGCAGTCTAAATAATTTACTGTGTAACAATTACTGGAGAGACAATATGACATTGACGTGCAGTAAGGGGATCCGATTTGAAGACCCCAAAAAGTAGATATAGAAATTGGTTTTGGAGCTTTTGTATTATGAACTTTTTTCTGAATGTTGTATATGCAAAATCAACTATAGGTGAATAGTAGAGGTTTGCAAGTTCCCTGTCCCAAGAAGGCCCTCAATGATGTCGTGTCTGCAATAACGCAAAATTACTCTGGTCTCAACACAAGAAAATTACAGCCTTAGTTTGCTCTCTACAAAGGTGGGTTTAAGGCATTTGCTGCTCATTACCTGTTCTGAACACATTTGGTTTACATTAAACCTCTCAATTGAATGTGATTCAATCAATGAAAATCTAATTTTGACTAACGGCCCTCATTAGTGACTAAGTGGACATTGGTTTGTATGAGTGGGTGACCATGACTCAGACAAGATTATGGTGTATATCATGTTATTGTGCCTGTTTTCTGGCCTTAAAATGATTATCATTTAACTGACAAAGAACCTTCCACTCAGTGGGTGATTTTCTGAAATGGAATTGTGATAGTAAAAAGCTCTAAGCTCTGCAAATGCGACCAAAGTATTTGAAATTGCTTACTCAAATTTTCTGACGTTTAGTATAGTATTTGTAAAAAACAAAACACCTATTGAGAATATTGAGTCTGTTTGAGTTAGTGACATTTCAGTCACTCAGGCCAAGCTACAGCGTTTCCCAGTGGCCACCGACCCTGTGGAGAGCTGGCTTTACGGTTAATTGAGAGGGCTTGAGATTCTCTAATCTGCTATTGGCCTCTGCAGCGCTGAGCTGAGTAAGCCTTCGGTCTACTCTCCCTCATGATAAAACATCCAACTAGCCCTCGCCCTTTTCTTTACCATTACCTGCATCAAGTTCCCTTACCCTTGTTCTCTGCCAACGTCTCCAATCTCTCACAACCGTCAAGCTTGAGATCATCGGTAAACTTTGGCGAAGCCTGGTAAACCAGTATTTCCCTAACAGTTTTCCTTCTACCACTTTTACTATCTCTCCTCTCTTTGTCCCCATCTTCCTTTAATTTTTCCATGACAGATGGACACCTTGGGTCAGAGTAAATCACAACACAGTCAGGTGCAGATGCAAACACAAGCGAATACATTCAGACTAACAGCATTCCATCAATAAACACGGTGCTCTCCCCAATTGCACATAGAGTATACAGTATACTGAAAATATACACTTTAGAATTTCTTCAGTTATTTACTGTGAACAGAGCGGTAGTAGGCACATTTAGAATATTTAAAAACACTATGTGTTTTTTGTAGTGCAGTGCTTGCTCCCATATTTTCTAATATACAAGATCATTAAATTGCTTGTAAATTTCAGAACAAAAATGGCAGCACCACTGAACACAGTTTGGTTGTTGTGTTAGTACAGCTAGCTGTTCATAACAGTTCTAATTCATACCTCATGCAACACATAGTTACATAATTGTGCATCACAAGATTGTCTCTGAAACAAAGATGCTAATAAGGTGTAAACTAAAAGAGGAAAGCATACCTTCACATGGCTTGTGACGTTTGCAATTGTAATGGACATACAGACTTTAGCCCCAAGTAAAATTTTGCCTGCAGTGGAGATTTGCCTAGATTTATGTAAATACAATCTTGATTGATATTGTACATTCTGAGTACATTCTGTATTTACGTTTGAAGGTTTGAATGTATGCCTGTCTACAAGTAGTATGCAAGCAAACCTTTTTGAATTCTTTCTTGGTATTGTTCTGGGTCTTGGTCTACCAGCTGATTTGTTGGCAAGTCTGTAAGTCCCCCTTCACGTCTCTGTGTCTGTGTATCTGTATGTCTGTCTGTGAGCCATGGTACTGGTATCATGTTTTGAAACCACAAAGCCCACATCATTTAGCCTCACACTGAAACTGTATTCACAGCCAAACAGCAATGGGTTAGTGGTGGGTTAGTAGATCATAATTGTCTTTAAAGAATACCTTTCTCTAAAATGCCTGTGTTTGTAAGGGGGCTTAAACAGAGAAGAGTAATTCTTACAATAACACATTTAAATAAATTGCAGAATGATTGTGTGTGTGTGTGTGTGTGTGTGTGTGTGTGTGTGTGTGTGTGTGTGTGTGCCTGCGTGTGTTTTGTGTGTTTCATGCTGCTGCATCTATGTTTCGTCCTCATAACAAAAAGCACAATAAAATTGTACACATAATTTGCCACTTAGTGAGACAAATAACTGTACCTGATGATCAATCAAGTATTAAACGGTGGGGCATTAAATTCTCAAGTATATTGTACTCCAGCTAGTTGCAAGTTTTTAGGCATGGAAGAATGACTCCGATCAGTCAAGAAGGGATATCAGTGCTCCTGCCACCTGCTAAAAGAGCATTGACTGATAGAAATCCTAAGAGAGATGAACCAACTAGATGACTGTTCTGAATCTGCTGGGATGACTTTTCTTGCAATTCTACAATTCTGAAAGAGGGAATAACAGTTCCTTGCTACATAAGATATGGCTTTGATATTGTAGTCACGATCAAACTGTCAAACAATATGAGAAAGACCTGGGCATATTTGAATCTCTGCGTTGTTCAGCCTCAGACTTTACTCTGAAGAGGAGGTCAAGTCCTCTGAGGATTCGTAAAAAAAATGGAAGGATGGATGAATATGATGGATAAAATAAAAATAAACAGTAACACACACACGCACGCACGCACGCACACACACACACACAGACACACACACACACACACTCACACACAGGTTGGATTGGATTATGGACGGATAGATAAGGGTGCCTGTGCAGTATCAGGTGTGCAAAAGGGTTAATTTGATGGTTGAGATTGGGCAGGACACAAGGGAGCTGGATTCTAAAATAACTCAGATTTATAGAAAAGATTTTTAGAAGTAAAAATAAAAATAGGGAAAACCTGTCCACATTGGATGTCAGGTCATAGAAAGAAGAGTGTTAAAAGTGTTAAAGCTCATTACTAAACATGAAAGCAATAATTTAAACCTTAAAACCAAGAAACTGTATATATACGGTATACAGACACACATACATGTTGTGTGCATTTTTAGGCCATAATTCATTTAAATCAAATTAAATTGATGTGTATAGCGCCTAAAAAACACACAATTATTTCACTGTGCTTCACACAAGTCAATTAGAGAACAAAAATAAAAAGACCATCAAAATAAATTACAATCATTTTAATTGAGAGAATTTAAACTGCTACGAAGAAACCAATGTGCCAAACTCAAGAGGTTTTTATCCCGGATTTAGAAGTGGTCAGGCTGGGAACAACTCTCTGATCTTAAGAACGTTAGATTAAAACTGTTGAATAGTGTTAGTGAATTGGGCCAACGCTAATTCACCTTGTTTGTTTTCATCTTGGGGAGCAGGCCTGTACTAAACGACCAGAGGTGTCTAGGAGGTTTATATTGATATGGCCACAGTGTAATATGATAATATTTTTGGGTCTTTGTTAAAAGTCTAGCTGCAGCATTGTGAACAAGCTGCAGTCATTCAAGTGCTTATTTTTTGGGAATACCTGAGAGACGCCCATTACAGAAGTCCAGGCTATTTGTAGTAAATGCATGAATAAGTATTTTTGGGACAAGCGATTTAGTATTCTGATTTTATTACTTAGTGGTGAAACTGTTGAAATTTAGACTTGAGTCAATGATGACACCATGATCCCTAGCTTGGTCCTTAGTGTTGAGAGACATGGACTCTCAAAAAAGGTGTGCTTACTTTCAGCTTTTCCTCTTTAGCACTAAAGATAATTAGCCAAAGCACCAAAGATTATCATGTTTTTACCTTATTTAACTGAACAAAATGCTGGCACATCTAGTCACTTGCTTGCTCAATGCAAAAGCTGTGTTTGATTGGGTGTCATCTGCATAACTGTGGTAGGCAACATAGCTACTTTGCATAGTTTGATCAACTGAGCAGTGCCATGTAAAGACTGAATAGTAGACCAAAAAAGGACCCCCTGAGGGACTCCAGATGTCATCTTAGTTAGCTCGGAAATGTCAATGGACACAAAGTAGTTTCCATTTCCTAGATATGACTTAAACCAGATTAAATACCATTCCAGAACACTTTTCTGATCTTTCTAGTAGTATTTTATGGTCAACAGTATCCAAAGCTGTGCAAAGATCCAAAAACACCAAGATGGAAGGTTACCTGAGTCAGTGTTCAGACGGCTGTCATTTAAAACTTTTATAAGAGCGTTGCTATCACATGGTGGAAATTAAGGTGTCATAGCACCCAGTGATGAGAAAGAAATAATTTAGTTGTTCTTTAAAAACTTTCTCCGTGATCTTATTTATAAAGGGTAGGTTAGAAATAGGTCTGTAGTTGCTAATTATTGAAGCATCAAGGCTCAACTTTTTTAATAGAGGTTTAATAAGTGCAGTTATTTATTAGGGACCTTGGGAAGATGACAGATTTGAGAGAGCATTGAACTATTTCAGTAAGTCTTGACGCTAGGCACTCCACAACATGTTTAAAGAAGCTTGTGGGAAGATTATCCTGACAACACGAGGACAGCTTAAGATGTCTGATTGTTTCTTCACGAGTATTGTCGTCAATGCTTTTAAAGTGTGATTTGTTGGCCACATTACTTTTATTTAAAGTTTGTGGAGATGTAAAATATTATGTTTAATACGGCATTCTGGGAACAGAATGTTATGATAGATTTTCTAAAGGAGTAAATTGTAAATATAAAAAGAAAGCAAACTCATCAGTGTGTGTGTGTGTGCATACTTCTTGGCAGTTGCAAATAAAAGTTTACGCAGTATTTCAATCACTGCAATTGATGCTTGAGAAAAAAAGATTAATTCAATGCCGAAGTGCTATACATCATGTTAGCATATTATACAAGGAAAAAGGTAAATGCCATTATTTTAGGCTTGTATACTTGAACTTTGTAAATGTGCTACAGGACTGTAAGACCCGACCCCTCCAGGCTAAGTGTTGGCTTCAAACACCAGCCAAACTTCCTGAGGACAGTTTCTACACCTTTAAAAAACTCTCCATGAGTCGTGACAAGCCAAAGACTCAGTGTGGTCAGGTGTCTCACTGTAAGTCAGACCGATGATCAAGAATTCATAATACCCTGAATCACAAAAAGGATATGATCAGAATGTAATTACCTGCATTATAAAAAAAAAAGTCAATTTCAATGCTAAATATATTTAAATATATGAGACATTAAAGGCCCAACTATCCACCTTGTCCAGCCTTGTGATGTTTTAGCTATATTACGTGTTAAGTAGACTTACGCTACAAGCAACAAGAAGTTCGACCTAAAGACAGGGAGGTCATAGTTACTAGCCCTCATGTTGTACGCTCTGTTTTTCTTAATCTACTCGTGAACATCTGGAATATAAGATTAAGGGTTATGTCACACACTCAATTAATTTATAATCTTTCCAATGTAAGATTCCAGGTATAATCTGTCTTTTAGCATTACCCATTTGATGTCAGATCCTCTAGAGGCATTTAAGAATAGACCACTGGAACAAAATCTTAACAATGTAAGCATGTAGCCAACTGTACAGCTAGAGACAATACTTCATATATTAGGCCTACTATGTACTGTATATATTACATCTTGTACATGTGGCTCTGTATAGAACATGTCTTAAAGTGTTGCAAATGTTGACAGAGGACATGTTGTGTGTGAATATGATATCACTGAGATAAATAGAAATTTAACAAATTGCAAGGATTTATTAGGAAGTGTGTTTATGGGCATGAAGTGACTTTTGTACAGTTGCTCAAAGCATGCTAAACTCACCTTCTTCAATTTTACAGTCTGGATTGACTATACATATACAGTACATAAGACACTACACATTTCTGTCTATGCATGACCCTGAATGCAGTGAGAAGTAAAGTCCCATTGAGGAGAATACCAACCTGAGATGGGTGCAACAGCAATACATATCTACATGGCCTGTAAAACAAGTTATCCTAAATTTATAAATGATTGATAACCTTTAGCTCTCTCAAACACAATATTGTTCTGATGTGAGATGTCACTCATATCCAAGTGAGTCTGTTTTACAACATGCTGATTCGGCTTAAAATTACACAAAGAAACAATTACCCCAGTAAAACTAATTCCATATTTTGATCATCATAAATAACCTACTTTGTGGTCACTTGTCCTCGAGCAAATCCCATAGACGTTAGACTTTTAACCTTGTTGGATATCAGCCTAATTGCAAATAACTTTGATCAATATTATGTCGGCTTATTTAGAAGTGTAAAAGTTGGTGACTGGGGCCCACATGATGCTGTTGTCTGGGCCTATGCTAGCAAACTTTGAGGACAAGTCGTCTCAACCACTAAAACGTAAGACCGCTCAAGAGTGATGGATGTTGTGGAATGTTATTTTTGCTATGGTGTTAGGCATGACACAAAAAGGGCAACAGTAAATATAAAACATTTAAACATATCTAACGGTGGTCTTGCAGAATGGGAATTCACAAAAATCTTGTTAGCAAGAGGAAGCAGTAGCCTACCGAATAGCAAATCTTTACTAGCCTACCTGTTGTGCGATGTCGCAGGCCTGGATGGGCTAGAACATTATATCGTTTTGGTCCGGATAGGCTATGAACTTGTGAAGATTGTGTCTAAGGTGGAATGTTGACGGGCAAACCACTAGCCTACCACAAGGTCAAGGTAGACTTTGCTGTATGCTTTTAAAAGAAGGGGGGGTATTTACTTACCATATACTCCTTGGCAATAGACGCCCTCCAAAAAGACGTGGAACAGCCACAAGAGAGCAATTATTAAACCCATCTTCACGTAGATGTCATCGTTATCCAACTGGACAGTGTCAGGTGTTCCCGAGGCAAGATGTTTGCCTAAACTCAGCTGCTGTCGAGTTCGACTATTTTGGACGAATCCTATGCATTGCCTGGTGATCACCGATTCTCGTTTGAAGCACAGTCAAAACAGTATGCTTATGTCCATTTTACAATCGGACGATATTTAATCACAGTGATAAGTTACATTTAACTGATGGCCTAGCTGTCAAATTACCCGTCGAAGCATAATCATGACCAAGCAGGTGTCTCAAGAGGGTCTCCTTGATAGTGACATTGTAAAAGAAGGGAACGCAAGGCGTAAAATGATGTCGAAATTCGCTGTCCGGTAATATTTACGCATATCATCTGGCGCTATACCAATAACAAGGGATTCCATGGCTAATTCGTTGAATAAGACATAGTTATATCCACTTGTAGTTACCTTTTCGGTCCTTCATAAGCAGCATGTCACAGTAAGCCGGGAGGCGAGTGTGGTGAGAGGCGCTCCGTGATGCTGAGCCGCCGAATGTGATGCGTCCTCTCTTTTATGGTCAACCGGCAAATGACAACCGGTTTTTAAAAATACATTCGATTAAAACTGATAGAACGAAGAGAGCACAAGCCAGAGTTTGTATAAATCTCGCAGTTTGTGGGTGTTTAATCCTAAATTCTAAATCGAGCAGTAGGATGTGGACAGTGATGGTCAAGTCACTTTCACTGCGCGCTATGTGCTGCGCTGAAACGACGCCGCGCCGATCCCCCGCTTCCTCGTCGACGTCAAGTGCGTGACTCCTCAATTCTCATTTGTATGAGAGGCACTCACGCACTGAAAAACCAACCATGAGAACTTAGGATCTGTGAGCAATTGTAGTCTAAAAGGACTACTGAAAACCACGTTTCGGTATAACATGTGACAATCTTACAGGCAATATTAAGGCATAGAATATGACGCATTAGGCTGGAAACTGTTCGCTGCAGTCATAGTTCAGATGAGCATTTGCCTAATGTGGTAGCTTAGGTTGGGGATGTAATTTGACCCTAAGCTGTGTAATCCTGCAGTATGTTTTTTTCTACTTGCTTTTCACTATGCCTCCTCTGATTTATAAACTGCTCAATAGACAAAACACCTAATAAATTGGAATGTAATAGAACCTGAGCCTGAACCCTCTCAATATGCCACAGATAAGTTTATTTTAGAATTCTGTTTGGTTCTTTTAAGCCATACAATCTAAGACTAATTTGTCACAGCAAAGCAGAAATAAACACTAACAAACAAAGATGTCCATTATGTAATTCACTATTGGGGTTATATTTTCAAATCTGTCAAGGTATGATGAAAACAATGTTAAGCCTTCTTTAGCTGACTTTTACTGTACTTATACACATTTGTTACTTTGCATAGAGGCTGTTACAGAAACCCAGCAAAACTGAGTTGCCAGAGTGCCCTCTTCTGGAGACAAGAGTAAGACTCAGCACAAGGCTACACATACAGTTTACAATTCAGTAACCTATGCAGGGGTCAAACCTTTATGTTTTATGCAAATCAATTGTATAATGGGGACAGGCATACAGCAATGCATCATCTTAAAATCTTATAAAGACAATGTTGAAAGAGAGAAGCCTGTTTTTCAGTATGGCGTCACCATCAGTAGTCCATCCATCCACCCATTAGCAATACCGCTTATCCTATGCAGGGTTTCGGGGGGCTGGAGCCTATCCCAGTCGACATAGCCACATCCTGGACAGGATGCCGGTTTATCTCAGGGCACCATCAGTAGTCAATATCACATAATTTGGCTAACCTTTAAACACTAATAATTAATTTTCAATCCTCTAGGAGATGGACAAGTAGTACATGTAGAAATGAATAAGTGCATATACAATTGTTTGTTGACACATTTTGACACAATCTACCTAAACAATTGGAATGTTCATATCATCATATAAGCACTGCTGTCATCGATATCATTTATTATGATTCAAAATACTTGAAATGTAGCAGACAAGTTCTAGGTTAAAGGAAACAGTTCAGGGTTATTATGCTGACTTTCTTGTGCCTGTGGCGATAACAGTTGCACACCTCAGAAGACAGTTGGAAAGCTGCAGTTTTATGATAATCTGGATTCTTGCACCTGGTGATAAATTAATAAAGATATGGAGCTTGTTGTGAATTCAGAGAGAAACCTTCATTTGTCCTTACCGAGGTGGTATTTCATAAAGTTGCTGCTTCTGTTCAGTTATTCCATTTCTCTTTGCCTTGCAATCTCTCACCTTGAGAAACGTTGCCCCATCTGAACCATTCCAGGTGTGTGTATATCTGCTTGGAAGCGGCCCAAACTCTTACATATTTATACAGTTTGAAAGAGTGAGTGGCTGAGGCTAGAGGTGGAAGGGATGTGTGTCTACACATAGTTATGTGTCCTCTTTGGGATTTAGTTAGTTTGTTCACTTCGAGCATTACCACCATTCTCAACCTTTGAGAGGGTTCTGCTCAGGAAGGTACAGTCTTCTACTTTAATTAGCATAACAACTTCTACTTGTTTTAGTCTAGTCAGAGTTCACTCACAAAGCACATTTTTCTGTGGGGATCAATATTCTTTCAGCTTGTGGTTTTTTAGTTTCCAGATCAGGCGTCAATTATGGATACGGTATAGTTTGAATAAACAGTGGCATATTTGGGTCTGAACAGTCTGTTTTACTCTTCTTCAGCCTATGGTTCAGTCCCCGTTTGAACTTGTGATTGTGAATATCAAACTTAGGTTCAACTGCCAATCAGAGAAGGGTCATGAAATCTAAGTGCTTGGAAATTTTGGAATCTGCAAGCCTAGTTAGTGTGGCAGCTCTAGTCTAATCCGAACACGAGCAAGGATGTGTATGGTTCATTGGATTAATATTATAGGAATTACATTTCACCGTATACCAAGAAGTGTATTAATACATTTATGTGCGGTAAAGTTTGAATCCTGAAGCGTTGGACCTTTTACTGGTGTGTTAAAAATATATAATTTTAGGTTATAGACTAAAACAAAATTCTTTCATGAGTCTTTTACCCCATTTGGCGATGAAGGCCTTGAGGTCTGTTGTTGCAGCAATTAGTACTGTAGCAGCTTTGGTGGTGAGAAGAGGGGAAGGAAAGGAGGGAAGTCAAATTAGAAAAAATATAAGGAGAGGGCAAGAGGCATGCAAAGAATAGGACAGGGAAATAGTTGTCAATTTGTGAAAACATCGCCTTCTTAATATATTGTGCATATGTGTGTGTGAGAGACAGTGTGTGTGCGTGAGTGTGCCTTTGGGATCATGTGGGTCGTAATGAGAGAGAAGGACTCAAGGAAAGGCATCTTCTGAATGTCCAGCTATGGGAAATAATAGAGGAAAGCTGGCCGCATGCCTGATTCAACTGTTCAGTCTTTATTGTTCCAGCATGGCTATGTTTTATTAAACACACAGGAGAGTATTGTAAATGCTACTGTACATTGTGGATGTCTGCATGACTTTTAAAACATTCCTATAGCAGCCGAACCCCATAAGTTCACATGACCTGAAATGGCTCGAGGACTCGATGAGAGAAGGAGAGAGAGAGAGAGACAGAGAGGAAAGAGAGGGAGAGAGAGAGAGAACGAGAAAGAGAGACTGGATGCCAAATTAGTCATTGGCCTCCTCTTGGTGTCCTTGCGATCACTGGCAGGAATTGCTGTGACTTTGTTAATGTGAGGACGCCACCAATTAGCTGTATGCTTTTGACACATTGAAAATTGAGCCAAGCGCATGTTTAAAGGTCACTTCACGTTTGCTAACAGTCTTCTAAAAAGCAAGGGCAAGCAAGCACGCAGATGTAGAATAATGTAGCAGAAAAATGGCTCATTCAATTTTAGTCCTCTCAACTGTGAAACTAACACACAAAACACAAAATATTCTACGAAGAGATTGGTTTGAAACCAAAGTAGCCAGCACACTTGTCTAGTGACAAAGCAGATGCCTAGACACTCCTCACAGGCACACATGAACGCACACACATTCCCACATAAAGACCTGCTGATCTCAAGCACCATGCCCCTGGCGAGAGGCTGTCCCTTCACTCCCCATTTCTCCTCTGGGAAGTCTAATTGTACCTCCAGCACTAATTTACGTCACCTCCAAGACAGAATGTCAATTCCTACCTCCTACTAATTAATCAATGATGCCACTGGCTATACACAATGCACAGCGTGCCATTGACTACGCTTTGCTGTACTCCTGAGTTAAAAGTGGTTTTGTGGAACAATACGAGATTGCACACCTAGTAGAGAACTTGTGGTATCGATAAGTGGACTCACTCATAGTCAGTTTGAAATATCACCGGTCACTATTACTCAGTGTCAGTGTTTGCCCATTTTGAAACATCATATTTATATTTTTCAAGATTTTAAAGAAGACGATGAGCTGTGGATCGAATCACGTTGGTATGTTCAAGGACATAGGCGACAGTGTTCTCTCTTTGGAAAATGTCTCTAGCAAATTCCTGTTCCATTCCGCAGGAACATTGGTCAAATTATCTTTTCTGATTATGAATTAAGGTGGGCACATTGGACATTTAATGTCTTTTCAGAAGAGCAGGTTAAGAAGTTAAAGGTTCAGTATTGATCATTTTCCTTGTCTAGGAAATTGGGCAAATATTTGCAGGAATTTGAATCACATCAACGCAAAAAGCCAAGCATCAATCTCTGATCCCTCCTGTCTATTTCCTGAGCTCCATCCCTACAAATTATGTTTACACCTGCCTGCATGCTCCCTGACTTGTGTGAGCTAGGGCAAGGCAGAAGGTTCGCAAGGTCAAAATGCTCAGATACAGCTGTGCTTTAAACCATGAGTATTCATGCAAGGTATGATTGACAGGCAGGTAGCCAGCCGTGCAACAATTGTCCATATTGGTTAGTGATTGCAGGGACTCCCATGCTCAGATCATTTGATGTAATGATATCCGCTAGGAGGTAGACAATAAATCTAAGATTTTATTTTTTTTCTTCTGACTGCACCTTTAACAGAGAAGAAAAAAGTGAAGAAAAATATAAAGACGTTGTAGAATCAATTTCACATCCAGAGTGGATCTAGTCACTGCTTGAGAAAAAACAGATGACGCTTCACCCCATCAGAACACATTAACATTTCAAGAGCGATTTTGCAGTTAAAAGAAGTAAGTAGGTGAGGTAGTGTCATTTGAAATCACTGTGGAAAATGTGAATGATCATATGTAATATAACATGGCTGCATTAGATGTACACATGTATATGTATATAAGTCACTATACATTTAGACATTCTTTCTATTCAACTACCATACCTTTTGCCATAAAACATTTTTTTTCACTTTGTATTCACTAGATCTCCATCTCAGTTAGATGAAGACACATCCTACAAAAAAAGTGAAATATACCTTTCTAAGGAAGATTCCTAAAAAACAAGTTTGCAAGAATAATGACTTTCAACGTTTATATGCAGTTCTAGAAGCAGCATTGATCTACACAGAAATAGAAAATCATTTTCGTATTTCTAAGGATCTTCACATTATTTGTTTACTTGAATTATTATTTGGATTTGAATCAATGACTATATATGTACTGAAGCTTTTTAAAAACATTTAATGAGGTTTGTGAAGACACCATGTGTATCACAGAAATCAAAGTCATCAGTAATGCAAAGCTGATGCAACCAATTTTTTTTCTTATCCTGGCTATTGGGAGAGAGTGAAAAATATTGAATCACCCCAAGATGACAAATGAGTGTGCACAGTAATGCTGTTCGCTTCACTGGCTAGTGGTACACAAATAGATACCTGGAAGATTCATGTTCTGGCCCAAATAGAGAAATAATCCACTTTGTGATTACCACAGTGTCATTTAAATATATGACTGTGTCGTGGCTATAACCCGATTCCTTTTTCTTAGACCTACGACAGATGCTAAATAATAGAGATTAATGACACTGGCACAGATTTGAGTGAAGTTAAATATTATATTGATGTACATCA
>JAVQJS010119819.1:0-19202 GCA_036024795.1 Galaxias rostratus | reverse complement strand
TTATTATTTTTACTTTTGTAGCACAGTTTTCTTCATGAAATACTACAGAATATACTATATGTTTCTGCTGCTTCAGCAAAAGTAGTTTATTTCTCTCAGAGCTAGTGTCACTACTGGGCTCACTAAGTTCCGTCACTTGCGTCACTTGTTATCTCTGTCTGCCCTTTCTCTCTTTGGTATGCCTATTGTTACTCACTTCCATTGTAGCCAAAGATACGTACGCACATACGTATAATTAATTGTTAGAAAGGCCTATGCTACACTGCATAGTTGCGACCAGTCATATCTTTGTGTCATGTTACTTAGTTTGGGTAATCGACTGTATACATTGTTCAATTGAGTAATGTTAAGTCTGCTTTGTCTAAGTGGTACATTGTCTTGCTGAAGAGTCGGGGCTTGGACTGAAGACACACATTCAGTCATTTAAAATCCTAATGAACATGTCGCTTCATAAACATTTGCACACATTCTGTCTTGTCAGTAACAGTGTTCCTAGATGTTAATAGTGATCATGCTGGCCATCTCTGGAAAGTCAATATTTAGACATGAGTGACATCTGTAATGATCAAGTCCCTATTGACTGTAAGTCTCCCTTGTTAGACCCGTACACAAATTGCCTACTTTTTTCCTCTTTTATTATCCTTCAGAGTAGTCCACTTTCCTTATTACTTACTTACTTTTTTTGTGTTCACCCACTTATCGGTAGGCTCCAAACTGTTTAGTCTATATGATTGAACCACTGTTGTATCAAATGTATTTATCAGAAATGTTTTGTAATGTTAAGGCTTTTCCTGTCCAATCCAATTGAACACTGCCCCAAATAAACCTATGTAGTAAGCGTACACTTAACATGCTAATAATGTACAGAACAGACAGTCACCCAACGTCCCCAATCCTATCTACAATATTCATTGAGTAGATATTACTCTAAACGTTGGATAGTTATCTCGCACAGGAGTTCCCAGCTTATACCTGTCGCTTGATATCTTCCTTGCATATATCTATGATGTGCTTGTATCTTCAGTTCAGGTAATTTCAGGCAGGAGTTAGGTCAACCCCCATAAAATTATTCCTGTTGAATTACCTAAATTAAATTAAATTATTATGTTTAGTCAAGCTGATTAAAATTATTATTCGCGCATAAAGAAGATGCATATAATTTGAAATACCATCCCTTCACCACATGAAAATTGTTTGGAAGTAGAGTAATCGCACAATATTTTGGTCTCCATTGCTTTTGGTGCTTGTCCAGGAGCCAGTCTGACCTTTGAAGAATCCTCCGCAAAATGTTCTGAGTAGTGTGAAGAATTCTTTTGAGACTGAGTTTAGACAGAGACCATATGCGGAAGAGTTAGACTTACTCTTACATGCTACTAAGTCCAGATGCAGACTGAAATCTGAGACACAAAATGTGTATGGAAAATGCAATAGGGGAAATTGCCAGATTCAAATATTTTAATCAAAATGTTATTCTGTCCCTGGTTCAGTATACATAAGGTTAATTTAGACTTATCTAAAGTATGTCCATCAAGTTTTTGTCACTCTTTTGCGCAATCTGAGTTGCCAGACTAATAGTTACGGTTGGGGATATTTTATCTATTTTTCTGTCCCTTTCTTCTTATTTTGTCGTTTTTGTGGGTCTTGGGTAAACCTTTCCCTGGAATATTTACTGCACCATTCTTGAATCGTATTTCCATCTTTATGCATATACAGCTTCTGTTTGATTAATGTACCGGACAATAATACTAAACATTCCTAGCCGAAGTCAAAACACTTGTACTCCAAAAAGTCTGAAATAAAATAAAATATAAAATAGCTGCTAAATTTAAATGATTTTGAATGGTTGTTCACATTCGTGACACATTTTCATTTTGTAGCCTTAATATACAATTATTCTACATAGCCTTTTGTATTGTGTTAAAGAGAAATATCCTGGTATAATATGACTAATATTTAAGATCTGCCCAACCTCGTAGTTACATTGGCATGAAAGATATAAAACAAGATAAAGTAGAATGTTTTTCACTGCATGAAAACTTTTCTCTTGTCTCTCCTAGCAAGTATGATTTATCTTATAATATTTGGCTTTATCATTTTTCAAAACTAAAATGTGAAATCTTCATTTTTTTCGCAGTTGAGCTCACAACCAGCACTACTTGTCAAAACTGATCAGTATTATATCTTAGGGGCTAATTCTGGTTGAAGCTTATCATTGACTTTCCCAGAGTTGACAATGGACTGTGCATACAATGGGTAGCCTAAGCTAAACTACACCTTTGCTTGCCTGCTGACTGACAAAAGTGTTAGGAATTACCAGCACTCTGTGTATTTACAATGCACACAAGCTTTCAAAGGTTGTGATCAAGGTCACAAAAATTGTGTTGTTTTATTTTCTCAATCAGCCAGTGAACAGAATATGTTCATATCATGCACACACATACAGTTTTCACTTCAAGTGTTTTTAGGAGTATGCATTACAACCTTGTGTAGCTAAAAATCGTTAATTATGTTGCCAAGTTGTACAATGTTGTGTAATTCCTTTGTGCCACATGGAATGTTATATAAAGTTGTTGCAATCAGGGATTAATGGCAATTTGTTTCCAATTCAGAGTTGTTTTGGGGGGCTTCTCTTGTAATTGGAATCATACAGAAAACGGTTGTGAATTCTTTTTAATAGATATTTATTTAGTAGTCAACCTTTTGCACACACTGATCAAACCTTGATAATGGCGTGGCTATTTGGTGAAACAATGGAACTGAGTGTGCAATCGTTTATCTATGGAGATGTCACCTCCCACTGTTTTTTTAATTAATATTCTCCAAGGCCGTGGTTTGAATACTATGATCCCTTGCTTTACTATAAAAGTACTCCATCTGGGACACCATTTAAGTAGTAGCACAAATAATGTACACGTTGTGTATGTATTTTGTTAAAAATACATGTAAACAAGTTTGGCTATTCTTAAGGCTATGCTCAGTGCTACACTGCTTAGAATCTGATTTAGCAAGCTGTATACTTTGGTCAATATCTAAGCTATCTATTAGCTTCATCTAGTGGTATATATTCTGTTATGGCTTTAAGGCTATGATTTGTAGCCACAATAACACAAAATCGTAAACTCAAATGACAGTTTGCTGAGGTTCTTGTCTAGTCATTGTCTTATGTCCAATCCTCAGCTTTGCAATTTTTTAGTCCCTGAGTTCCAATCCATTTTCACTTTTTAATGCACAGTCCAATTCATGGAATAAATATCAGTAAATATTTACTGGGTAACATTTAATTAAATTCTCAGTTAGATTAATTAGTTGTGTAAAACATACTATGTTGAACCGAAAAACGAGAAATTTATTGCCACATTTAAATAATCAATTAATTTGTAAGACTGAATATGGAAATATAAAGGTTCATATACATTTGCTAATTGAATTAGATAGGAAATACACAACATTTCGGTTCTGATAGTTTGCGTGCCTCCTACCTTCTAGTATTTGTACATAAACCGTAAACCCGTTAAACGCAATAATGCTAACAATCTAGAAGGTGAAGGAAAGCAGGAGGATGCTCTGCATGATCTTTTGCCCTTGTTAACCAGCCTGCTTCTGGCACCGCAAAGCTGATTGTTTGATATATTAGGAACTTTTAAATAAATCAATACATGAAGCACAGAATGTTAGTTGTTCAAGACACATGCAAACCAAAACAATGATGCTGTACTTAACAGATGTGTTTTAATCCTTGACCCTTGTACTTTATTATTAGTACATATGACTACTGGGTTGCAGACTACATTTGTTTTTTTATTAGATATTTTTGTAAAGACAAAAACTTTCAAGCATTTGTTTGGGATCATAATCCTATATAAAGGAGAATGTTGTAGTAGGCTAATCTATCCAACTTGCACTGTAATAAAAGGGCTGGTTATATTGGGCCTAATTCTATTTACATATTTATTTTGCCATTTCCCCACTGTGTCATGCAACCTCATCATCAACCTTCACATTCTATAGGGATGTTGTTTCCAATCACCACTTTGCAAAAGTGGGTGCTACTAACCCTTTGGGTATTCCAGATGGTATATCATGGGTGCTGTTTTTTCCTTTAAGGGTATCAATGATCTCTAATATTCTCATATTTGTTTAAAGTATAAAGGGTGTTGTCCTGTTATGGTCAATATTGGCTAGTTTCCTTAATTATTTAGGACTAGAGTATTTCTGATTTACATTCATTTAGCAGACGCTTCAATCCAAAAATTGTCCCTACAAAAAGATATTTGTAAAAACTAAGTCAAGTAGAGAAAATAAGAGCATACCTGACTTAATCATCTAGCTAAGAGCTAAGCAAGTGCTATATTAGACATCAGGATAATTAAGAAAGCCTTCACAAACTAACTACAAAAAAATAAGAAAAGTGAAAGTTGTTACTGCAACCAGTTACATGGTAGGTAAATCAAGTAGACGTGCTTGGTCGATGCAATGTGACATTCAAGAGTTAAAGTGCAGTCAGTCTGTTAGGCTAGGACATTGACTTGAATTTGATGCGTATTGTAACCAGTGTGTGCAGTAGAGGGGTAGTAAGTGAATTTTAACAGGTTGAAGACCAGGATGAGCTGAAGGGGTTTGATGGCACTCGCAGTCAGCCCAGCCAAGAGGGAGTTGCAGTAGGCCAGGCGACAAAGGCCTGGACTATAACTTGCTCAGCCTCCCATGTAGGGAAGGGCCAAATCCTTCTGATGTTGTCGAAAAGGAATCTGGACATGTAGGAGAGAAGAGAAACAGGCCAGTAGTTGTTAACATCTGATGTGTCAAGAGAGAATATCTTTCAGTGTTGTTACTATGGCAATTTTTAAAGTAGCTGGTAAATTCCCACTGACCAGGCATATGTTGAAAAGGTAGGTCAGGAAAGGGAGGAGGTCCTCAGAAAAAGATGGTAGAATGTTAGTTGGGATGGGGTACAGTGGACAAGTAGTGGGTCGATCAGAGGTTAGTATAAGCAAGGATTTGTCAAGGGTGAGGGGCAGGAAGGAAGAAAGGCTAGTTGCAGGTTTTGAGTTTGCAGTCAAGGTGGGAGAAGGGGGAAAGGAAGAGCATATGCCATCAACTTTTTTCTTAAAAAGAGAAAGACTGGAGGGAGGAAGGTGGTGTATGTGTAGGGCGTTTGAGAAGTAAGGAGATGGTGGCAAAGAGCCTTCTAGGGTTTGAGTTCACCCTATGCTCAGCCACATCATCTCCAATTGATCTGCAATCCATTTATAACGGCTCATGTTTTTGCTTGTCTTCTCACTTTATCAGACCTTTGACTAATAAGCCCTAGCCGAATCCTTTGAAATAATTTCCAAACCTGACTTTATAATTATATTTAATTTACCTACTATAGATAACTATTTCATCTGTTATCGGGTAAGTATTTAGGCCTATAGGTAAACACATACTTAAGTATATTGCTCTTTGCGGCAGTTTCACTTGAGACTTGGATTTTGAGTTTGTTTAGGCCTACATAAAAGTATGTTACAGAGATTGGAGTGAGTGTGGAAAGTGAAAGTATAAAAGAAAGCTGTTTTGAAGGAATACCCATAGAATAGCTTAAAGCTTTGAATAACTCTCTTTTTCACAGTTGCATTCTACTAGGAGAATATATGAATCTATTTTCATCAGCACAGTTTCAGTAACCAGTGTTGGTATTCTTTGCCAGCCTCAACTCTAATGTACACTGGCATATTGCATTTGATCATCTTTGTGCCATTAAACATTTTATTAACAGGAAATTACCAAACCAAGATTGTGCTGACCTCAACCTTCATTCTTTCGTTGGTATCGTTTCTTGAAAGCCATCCTTTAGTGGAAGAGCTGAAGTTTAACATGTTGTCTTGTCTCCTTTTCTTGTAGTTTTACAAGCATGTCGTCCAGAGTGTGGAGAAATTTGTGCAGAAAGTAAGTAACTGATTGATAAGACACTGAAATGTTTGGATTTGAATTTTCAAATGGAAAATACCTTTATTTTAACTTTGACATTTGATGCTACCGATCCATACAAAACTTGACAACTTAATTTACAATTACTTTTTTAACTGCCTGTGGTAAACTTTTTTTTTCTTGGATCAATACAAAGATGTCTTTCTTTGGAGCGTGAGAATGCACTAGATACTTAAATATTGCTCGTTTTTGTTCATCGATAGTGCAAGCCAGAATACAAGGTTCCTGGGCTGTATGTAATGGACTCCATTGTCAGGCAGTCCCGGCACCAGTTTGGCCAGGATAAGGATGTGTTTGCCCCGCGCTTCAGCAAGAACATAATTTCAACCTTCCAGCACTTGTACCGCTGCCCTTCAGATGACAAGGTGAGCATTTAGCCAGCATTATCGGTTATCATTCAATGATTGCATGGAATATTGTTTTCTCTATGAAAGATTAAGATTGCTTAATTTAGATTTATTTTTTTGGTTTTCTGTTTCAGAGTAAGATAGTCCGAGTCCTCAACCTGTGGCAGAAGAATGCTGTATTCAAGAGTGACATCATTCAGCCCCTGTTGGACATGGCTGCAGGCTTAGCCCCTCCCAGTGTCACCCATGTCATGTCCAGTAGCTCTGTTCCGGTCAACAACGCTACCCCGGGTCAGCCATTAGGCACAAACGTATACACACAATCCCATTCACGCGTTTCCGCCTTTGTCTAACTTGTTTATTTCTTCTGGGTCGTATGTATAGGAACCCCAGCGACTCCAGCCACCCCAGCCAACATGGTCCCAAGCCTGCCTGACTGGGCCTCTCAGATCTCCAACACAGACACAGTGGCTGCTGTTGCTCAGATCTTGCAGAGTCCTCAGGGACAGCAGGTCAGCCCCACACACAACAACACAGACATCCTTCTGACTGTCTTATATTGTTTGATTACCTCGTGTGTGATTTATAAAAGGCCTTGTTAACTGCTTTTACTGACTGTATTTCTGTTTGGATGTGTAGCTCCAGCAACTGGTGCAGAGTCTCCAGATGCAGCAGCAGAAGCCCCAGCCGTCCCTGCTGCAGGCCCTGGATGCAGGCCTGGTAGTGCAGCTGCAGGCCCTGACTGCCCAGCTTACTGCCGCAGCCACAGCCAACAGTATGCCCCTGGAGCAGAGGGTGTCCTCCTTTAACAAGGTATTCAGTGTGGTTCCCCTTTCCCACTCAAAGGATAGGCAAAATTCCTCATTGATTTTAATTTTTTTATTCAGTGAGTGTTGCTTTAGAGTCGATTTGTGTTGTTGCAGAAGCTTTTGGGGCAGTTTGACTTTGGGAATGATTCAGAACGAAATGATGATTTGAAAAAGGACACATCTTCGTCTCAAATGTAAGTGTTCTTGCTTTCTTTAACCCGCTGTAGTTTATGCATGAGGCGAGGTTGAAAACAGGAGTTTCCAAAAAACGTCCAGATTATTTACATTTTTAAGTCTTTCTGGCTGTAAGTGATTGTAGCTTCTGACCTTGGACTCTGGCTTCTCTCTCTGCAGGCCCATGGTGACTGAGTCCATCAACAGCTCCCTGTTCCACCAGCTGGCAGAGCAGCTGCAGCAGCAGAACCTGGAGCAGTTCCAGAAGCAGCTGATGGAGCACCAGCACCACCAGCAGCACCAGCAGCAGCAGCAGCAGCACCAGCAGCAGCAGCATCACCACCACCAGCAACAGCAGCAGCAGCAACAGCAGCAGCAGCAGCAGCATAAGGTGCCCCACCATCTGGCTGTCGAGACCAGGAATGTGCACAGTTAACCGACTAGTTGGTTGAACATTGCTTCCCTTGCTTGTGTCAGAATGAACTGACGTATAACCACTAGACCAATGTCTAGGCATATCAAATATTTCGCATATAGGCATGTGGACATTAACCTGCAAATAGAGTACGCTGCTGGTGCTAGCCAAACTCTGAACACCCATCATACCATTGTTTACTGCCCCAACCAGCAGACACTATGATCATGCTAACTCAACACATTCAATGTTCACACTTGTTATTTATTCGTCATTTCAAACATAAGATAATATTTACATCCAATTTTAGATATATTAATTTATAAGGGAAAAATTTGTGCGTTTATGTATTTCAGTTCATTAGCATACATTAAAGGGATTTTATATATTGAATTTAATATTTGTTCTACATGGTTAATAATCTTTGAGTGAATCAAAAAAAAATGTTTGGGACTTTATGTGTTTTCTTAATTTTAACTAAATTTTGGCTTGGTAAATTAGTCGTTAGGAATTTTCCAAGTCTGGACCCCCTTGATCCCATGCCACACAGGCGCTGTCATGCGAAATAGTGTCCGGCTGCGAAAATGTGTCCGGCTTGCGTCACAATTGTTTTCTTGCTTCAATGTTACATTTTGCCACACTCCGTTTCGCGGGCAAAAGGGTCCCACGTGGAAATTTAAGGCTTTCATCCAATTGCTGTGCAGTACAATTTCATTCACGCCTACAATTGGTCAGGTTAAGCCGAGCTTGTCATCCAATAAGCTGTGCTGTTAAACAATGCCTCGCGGGGTCAAGCGCTCTATGCTAAAAAAAAATAGTGACAAAAATGTAATTTCTTCTGATTAACTAAACAAATATAAACGTTTCATTCCGTTTCTTAAACATTGACCATATAGCTGACATTATATATATATTTTAAATTTAACAGTTTAAATACTTAACGTTGAAGATTCTTTTACAAAAGCAAAGTTTTAAGGAAAACATTATTATTTCAAATACATATCATTATTTCTAATAATATATATAATTATTAAAATACACAAATTGCAAGTCTTCATTTACTTCGTCTAGACTGAACGAGCCGCTATGAAGTAGATTTGATAGTGTTGCCTAGCTCGTCACTGACGCTAGCGCGAGCCATTTAGCCCGCGAAACAGAATGTAGCAAAATTTAACATTGTGACACGCGTAAGACACGAGCCGGACGCAAGCCGGACATATTTTTGCAGCCGGACACTATTTCGCATGACAGCACCACCACCTTTTACCCACTGCTTACGAGCACAGATGCTGTTCACTCTAACCCACTGCTATCTAGACTCACAGTTTTAATCCTTTGTTATGTGTTGTTTGTTTAGGCCATGAGTTTGGAGGTGCAGGAGGCCATCTTTGGCCAGGAGAACTCTGTTGCGGCTTCCCAGAGCAGCAGCCAACCTCAGCTCCTCGAGCCCGAAAAGATGGACGACTCCATTGACAACCAACAGCAGGTATGACAGTGCGGCGCTACCAGGCTCCAGCGTGGGATAAAAGATGGGTTTAACTGTCCAGGACCAATGTAGTTGATTTGAGACGGTCCCTGTGGTATAGGACATGGACCTTGATGAGGGACCTGATGGTATGGAGGAGGAGATCTTTGAGACTGAGGAGAAGAGGCGCTCTAGATCGCGCTCCAGGTCACGCTCCAGGTAGGCCAGCGCTTTCTCTCCGAGGACCTGGTCACATGTACCTTTTTCATTCTTTTAGCAATATCCTACATGTGCTATAAAACATGCCATTTATGCTTTTGACATTTTGACAAATGGGTTGGGTAGATTTTATCTTCAATTTAATGAGGCTAATAGACATTTTGTCATTGGACTGTAATGTTTAAATCATGATTTTGCATGAAAAAAGAGCATATTTGGTTTTACATTTTGACTGTGTTTTTAAGGTCCCCTAAGAGAAGACGTTCCAGGTCTCGATCCGGCTCAAGGAAACGCAAGCACCGCAAACGCTCCCGCTCTCGCTCCAGGGACCGCAAGAGGAAGTCGTCGCGGTCCTATTCCAGCGAGAGGCGTGCCCGCGAGCGAGAGAAAGAGCGCCAGAAGAAAGGGCTGCCACCTATACGGTCCAAGACCCTCAGTGGTACGCACAACAGTAACCCTTCACTGAAGTGGGATGGAGGAGTTCCTAATCAGGGAATTCTATCCTTAAGGGCTTAGCCTTATCCACCATATTGTTTGACAGTAGCTGATGGGCCATCTGTGTTTGTGTTGTCTGGCTGTGCAGTGTGCAGTACTACTCTGTGGGTGGGCCAGGTGGACAAGAAGGCTACCCAGCAAGACCTCACCAACCTGTTTGAGGAGTTTGGACAGATTGAGTCCATCAATGTAAGTCAACCTCTGCCCCCTCAAACCCTGGGTGCCACCGGGAAACTTATGAAGTGGAATGTTAAGCCATTTCAATTAGAGGGCATCATGTTTGTCATTTAAGACAATCTAACATGTTAATTAATTTATGGAGGGGGGGGGGTAAATCACACTGGGGGATGGGGGCTTAATGATGTGTCTATATCTATAATATATTTATTATTGTTATTATTATTATTATTCTGCCCCCGATGTGCAATTTCCCCAGGATCTAAGATCCTGCCTCCTATTTTGTTTGACAGGGATTTAAATGGGTCCATCATTTTGGCCTCAGTTATTCATATCAACAGTTGTCTTTTAATCTAAGTTTCCCTCTAAGCTTTGGAAACGTATTCCAAAGCTCATTATGGTATTTTAAACAAGCTGGCTAGCCTCTATTTGACCTCTGGGATGTGTTAATCATCTCACTGGTGAGGCCCAGGGATTCTCATTACCCGGTTCTGACATTTCATTGAGTTATTAACTGCCTGGGGTCATGCTCCTTCACTCTCCGCCTCCCTCCCTTTCCATTCTTCTCCTCCCGTCCCATCCATCTATCCCCTTGCCCCTCGCCCGGGGTTTCTTCCGCCGTGTCTCGCGCTCTCTTTTCCCACCTCCATGCCGTTTTACCTCGCTCTCCGTTTCATCGCCCTCTCTCTCATCACTTTGTCGTCTCTGTCTTCCCGCCGTGCCTCCTCTCTCCAGATGATCCCTCCGCGAGGCTGCGCCTACATCTGCATGGTCCACAGACAGGACGCCTTCCGCGCCCGACAGAAGCTCAGCACCGGCTCTTTTAAGATTGGCTCCAAGGTCATCAAGGTTCGTCCCCACGCCTCTTGATCTGATTTTGCGACACAAATGGGATTGGTCCCAGGCGCCTTGGCGTTTTTAATACGATCTTCCCGCGGACTTGTCTGCTGGTCCCGTTTGATCACTGTATGTCCCTTTTATGTTTCGATAAATCCTCCTGACGTTTTAGTGTGCGTGTGTGGTGTGCGTTGTCCCCTGTCCAGATTGCTTGGGCCCTTAACAAAGGAGTGAAGCAGGAGTACAAGCAGTTCTGGGACGTGGACCTGGGCGTCACCTATATCCCCTGGGAGAAGGTCAAGCTAGATGACCTGGACGACTTTGCCGAGGGAGGCATGATAGATCAGGAGACTGTCGACGCCGGTGAGAACACACACACACACACACACACAAATACACACACACACACACAAAGACATACATACAGGCAAACACACTCCACAGAGCTGGAGTATTGGATCAGTACTAATGCCTGTCCGTGTAATGACAGTAGATACACATAGATTCCCAAACCTGATTTTGTTTCTCACAGTGTTTCAGTTGTTTTTTGGAGGTAACGGGAAATGCCTAATAGAGAGAGATGTGAATGTGAGTATATTGCTCGGTCACTATGTATGAATGTGAATATTTAACCCTCTGTTTCTCATCTGGGCCCACAGAATGGGAGGCAGCCAAGAATGCGGAGCCAGCCAAGGAGGCCCAGAGCCAGGCAGCGGCAAGCACTGAGGCCATGGCGGCAGCAGCAGCAGCCGCCGCCGCCTCCAGCGCCCAGACAGAAGCCTACAATGCCCAGACAGAGGCGTACAGTGCCCAGACGGAGGTCTACAACCAGCAGGTCACCATGATGCCCATGCAGGTATGGATGTCAGCCGTGGGGCTGCTTTCCTGCTAGGTTTATGAAGAGTATCCACAGGGGTCAAACATGATTCAAACTCTTTTGCCTCCCCCATTCAGCTTCCGGTGAGCCAGGCTGTCCCTGCAGTGGGCATGGTGCCTCCATCCTTTCCCATGGCCATGCCTCCGCCAGGCTACGGCCCACCGCCACCCTTCCTCAGGGCGGGCTTCAACGCCTCCCAGCCTCCCCCAGGTAGGTGCCTCAACCCCGGGCAACATCGGAAACTGTAGCTCTGTGGAAAGACTAGAGATGATATGGCCTTGTTTGGTTTCCTCTCCAGGCTTCATGCAAGCTGCAGGGGTTCCCCAGGCTGCAGCCATGCCTTCCGCCCCCACATGTAAGCACCTCTCCCCTCCAGCCCACAATTCAGGGACATTTTAACCATCCGGTATCGTTGTGCTGGTGGCGCTTCATGAAGTTTTTTGCTCTCCTGCAGCTCTGGTGCAGCCCTCGATGGCGTCTGCCCAGGAGGCCATGAAGGAGTCTCCCTATGGCGCCCTGCTCCCCCCGACGGCCAGCCTCCCTGGCAGCTTCATGCCCTCTGCCATGCCCAATGCTGGCGTCTTCAACCCCTTGGGCCTGCAGCAGCAGCAGCATCATCAGCAGGCTGCCAACGACAAGGCAGCACAGTCTGCTGAGGCCATGGACGCCGCTGCCGAGATCACACTGCAAGGTAGGCACATTAGCATTGTTGGCTGACTGCAGCCATGTGGAGCAGTAACGAGGTGTATGGTTTTAGTCACGTGTCTAGCTCCACGACTGAGCGCTCATTCATGACGTCGTTCCCCGTGTTTTCTCTTCAGGCATGCAGCAGGCGGTCCGCAGCGGCATGGGTCTCCTGGGCATGCACCCCACAGCCTCCCTGTCCCACGCCCTGCACCAGTCAGGCCTCTCCGGCCAGCGTCTGCCGGGACTGCTGCCCCTGGACCTGCGTCCCAACCTGCTGCAGGGGGCCGGAGCTGGAGCCCGCTTCCCGCTCTTAATGCAGCAGGGCCTATCTCACCAGGCCAGCAACCTCCTGGACGCCTCCCTCCAAGCCCAGGCTCGGGCCAGGGCCCCCTTCTCCCAGCTGGACCCTTTCAGCCGTGCCCCCGTGCCGCCCAGCGACAACGTGCCCAAGGCTGAGGAGGAGTCCTCCTCAGGGGCTGATGGTAGCCAGCAGGACGGCCAGGACCAGGACTACCGCTTCCCCCCACCTGAGAAACAGAGCACAGGCCTGCTTAGGACCCCTCCCCGGGAGCACAGGGAGCCTGTGGGGCCTGCTGCTGGTAGTGTTGGTGGTGCGAGCGGTGGAGGAGGAGGAGGAGGAGGAGGAGGAGGAGGAGGCGGAGGAAGCAGGCCTGCCCTGCTCCAAACCCCAGGCAACCAGCCAGCCAGGACCAGCCTGGTGGGACGTCTCCAAGCCCTGGCCGGCTTCACCCCAGACAGCCGCTGGGGCCAGACCCGCGGGGACTTTGACGAACGTGGCCAGCAGGCTGCCAGCGGGCCCAAAAGCTTCCAGGAAGAGCGGCCCAGCCCAGGCCAAAACTACCCTAATCGCTTTGAGAACCGCGCTGGGGCTGGGGCAGCCTCTGCGGCCGCGGGCAGCGCCAGTGCCTCAGGTACGGCTGGAGGAACGCCGGCGTGGAGCCGAGGATCCAACAGCTCCAGCACGGCCCCCTTCGACGCCGACACGCACCAGGACTCTGACGAGCGGCGACGCCCCTGGGACCGGCAGCGCGACCGTGACGATAGAGACGTGGACTTCAGGAGGGACGTGAACGGCAGCAGCCGCCATAGCCGCGAGCGGGACCGAGACAGGGAACGGGAGAGAGAGAGGGAACGAGAACGGGAGAGGGAGCGCGAGCGGGGCCGTGACCGCACCCGAGACCGGGACCGCGACAAGGACAGGGAGAGAGACCGCGAGAGGGAACGGGAACGTGGAGGCTGGACGCCTCTCCTTCCTCTGCCCACTCCCCTCCTTCCAACTCCAACGCTCAATCCCAACCTTTCCCTAAACCCAGGCAAACTACTGGCCCCACTCAAACTGCTGCCCCAGCCCAAACCTGTTGGACTGCTCTTACCCTTGCCCCTGCCTCAAAGCCAAGACAAGCCCACGCCACCTCAGGCTCTGATCCGATCTCCACCGCAAGCCCAGAACAAGAACACCCAGAATGAGCCGCAGCAGGAGGCCCCGATTCAGTCATCACCCAAAGGCCTGTCACCAGTGAAAGTAGAGATCCAGTCCCCCCTTAAGAGTCGTTCACCAGCCAAGGCCCAGTCCCCAAACCAGGCTGAGGCTCCGAGCACATCCCAGCCTCTGTCAGCTCCCCCAGCCCAGACACCACCCAGTGACCAGTCTCCGTCTGCGGCTTCTCCACAGGCCCAAAGCCCGTTTCAGGCCTCCTCCCAAGCCTCACCATTGGTCATTGCCTCACCTGTGGCCTCGCCCCAAGCCTCGCCATTGGTCATTGCCTCGCCTATGGCCTCCCCCCGAGCTTCGCCATTGGTCATGGTCTCTCCCCAAGCTTCCCCATTGGTCATTGCCTCACCCATAGTCTCGCCCCAAGCTGCCAGCCTCCCTGAGGAGACGTGTGACTCTGTGGAGGAGCAGGAGAAACCCCGGTGGTCCAACAACGTGGATGAGGAGGAGGAGCCCAGAGACGAGCGCTCCCCAGTCGCCCCGCAGTGGCTCCGTGGCCAGGGAATGGACAGTACCGCTGTGGCTGCCGAACCCTCACCCCAGCCTTCTCCTGAGTCAGAACAGGCTCCATCCCCCGTTGCCTCGCCCACTCCCACCCCCACGCTGTCACCGGCCCTGACTTTGTCCCCCGTGGAACCCCAGAGCCAGCAGCAGCACGAGGAGGAGGACGAGGAGGACGAGGACGAGGAGGTGGGGGAGGACGAGGAGAAGCAGGCCTCCTGTAAGGAGGTAGACAGTGAACTGAGTGAGCCCATGGAGGAAGCTGAGAGTCAGCCTGTGGTTGACACTGACTCTGACACTGACACTGAGGGGACATAATCATCACTCAGTAGGTAAATGATCATTTTGTAAAGTTGTCTCTTCTTCTCTGTACTCGTGTCAGCAAAGCACCACAAGGGACCTGGCGCAGTACAAATTCATATACAATTTTGTCTGATAACCTAACAATTGATTTTATGTCTCACAATAATAATGTTCTACAGTAGATGGCTCGCTAGCAGATGAAATGGTAGGTAATTTTGTTTGTATTTGTTTTAGTTGCTTTTTTTCTTTAAGTTGTAAAGCCCATCCAACAGTTTTAAAGCTTGGTGAATTTTAATGAAAATTGCTTGCCAAAATGTTTCGGTTTTAAATGGGGAAAAGAGCATTGAGCTTCCTATGGAAGAGTGTAAGAAATCCCCTACTGTTTCCAATGGATTGATTCCAGATATACAGAATACTTGAAAACAGTGGTTGCTGGCCTATTTTGTCAACTTCTTTTAAAATGCTGCTGCAAAATGAATTTTAAATGAATGACTTTGTGGTGTCACATGCTTCTTCTTGTCTATACGCCGAACTATAGCCTGCGTACAGTGAGACCAGTACAGTTGCTTCAAAAAACAAACAAAAAAAAAGGAACATCTAAAAAAATTAAAACATGATCTGTTGTATCCCGAAAATAAATGTCTGTAATTTGTTTCTCGATGCAGTGATTTAATATGACTTAAAAAGCCAGAGGGGAGAAAATAAATAAACAAGACAGATAATTTAGGAACAAATGGACGAGTGGATGGATGTTGGGTGCGTTTTGTTTTTAGTTTCCAATAAACCTGCTTTGTTTGTTATCACATGCTTTAGAAGTGTATTTTTCGAAACCCATGACGAGTGGGGCTGACTGTTTTATAGACAGACAGTCTTTTGCGTCTTTTCCGTCTCATAGGAACGGCGTCAGATGCTTGACCACCATTCTCACAGATTTCCTTAAGTTCCTCTATGAAACAACTTGAGTGTTGTAGGTTAGGCCTCCCTCAGTCTGTTTTTCTCTATGCTTTTGTTGGTTGACTTTTGCGGATGGGACTGTGCCTTTTTCTGAATTGCTCATTATTCATTATTGCACCCTATACTACTACTGTGTGATTTTTTTTTTTTTTATTTAGCTGAGACTGTGCAAACCCCCTAACACCAAGACGGTGCCTGAACAGATCACTGGCTGCCTCTGAATGGTAGTCGGGCAGTTTGTACAGCACTCAAAACGTAGGAGAACAAGTCTATATACGCGTAGTTCTGTGCATGCAGGCCTGTAGCCATGTTTCATCTTCTGCTGTCTCTTGTTCGCCTCATGAATCAATCCTTCAGTGCGTTGGTGTTGAGATGTCTGAGGGTGTTCTACAGGAGTTGTGTTGCTGAATAAAGTTGAAGGTGCATCAGCTCTTTCCTCTTATTGTCATGAGTCCTGACCAAAGCTGGTCAGGTGTGTCCTTGCACACTCACACAAACACCCACTATGACACTGTCCAGTAGCAGTAGATCTCATAAAGGACCAGGTTTATCTACAAACGCACACACGCCTATACACAGACATGATATAGTATCTGTTCTAAGGCCTGTAGTCGTCTCGGGACTTTGAAGAAGTCGTAGGACTTTTTTGCCACTGCATTAATTGCCTTTAGATCCACATATGCTCAGATCAGAACAGGGTTTGTAATAGGTCCAAGCTATTTAAGTTTTTCAGTACAACCTTGGTCTTGACGATGCCATTAATACATAATATGGAGTTTTATGGTTCACGGGGACAGGGCAAGAGGAAGCTCCTTTTAGTCAGATTGCTTTTCGTCAGACCTGATGATACCTGATAAGCGAGTTCAGTTCCACTAGGCTATCAGGACCCAATTAGCATGAATCTTGCTTTACTTCACGCCTAAATATAAAGGTGTATATTCCAGAGCAGTTTAAATAGCCTTCCACCTCCTCGTCGATATCCAAGCCTGCTCCGTGGAGTTTGAGCACGTATTACATGGGAGGGAGTGAGCACACATGAACCAGCCATCTGGTGCTGGCCTTAGTCAGAGCGGAAACAAAGAGAAGAAGGCCGCAGGAGTGATTGAGGTTGCTGTGTGTGCGGCTGTCTCTACCCCCTAGGGCCCTGCACTGCCAAAAGCCCCGCCGCTATGGCTGAGGGAAGTGCTTACTCGGCAGAACGCTCTCCGAGAGCTTCTCTCTATGCCCCTGTGCATTGAGGGGCCTGGCTGCTATCGGTAAACAGTGCCACATAGCAGCTCATTATCCTAGCTGCAATGTTCTGCCAATGAAGGAACCGTGTTCAAGTGCCATTGACGTTCTTTTTGTCATTTTGACTGCTTCTTGTTTTGAATACAGAGCAAGCATAAAACTCAAATAATTGTAATGGGATGATTAGTCGTTCAAATTGGAATTGCCAAACATTGACTCAAAGATGTATGGGCTTTTGGCCAGTATTCTTAAATTGTATCTACAGCTTGGGGTCAAGCATGGATAACGATATGTAAAACAAGCTGCTGTGTATGTGTGGGTTAAATCCTGCCTTGCCCTTGTGCACTCCCCAGTCAGCCATGTCTACCCCATGCATACCTCCCAGCAAGAGACTGGCGAGCTAAGCCTCTCCATTTTACAGCAGAACACCAACATACTACATAGATCTAGCACCTGGGCACTTTCTTCTGCGTATTCGTCTCTTAAATGAAATGCACTTATGTTGATTAGGTACAATTTAGTTTCCTTGTGTAGGCGTGTATTCATAGAGGTTCACGGGAAAGTCATAGAGAGACCCTGCGCTTGCTGATGTGGGCACTCTATCACACGGGTAAGTGTGGTGAAGCATGTGGTCTTGGTGTGCCGACATGCAGAATAGACAATGCATGGCTCCATCCCCCAATGAGGCAACTGCTCTGATAACCTGAGGCCTTGGTCTCCACTCAGCTGTGGACCCATGGTTCTATTGTGCCAAATGGGCCCTCCAGGTCTGTGCCAGGTTGGCCCAAGTTGCCACACACAAACCCCCCCACACACAGACCCACAGGGGCTTCGCGGGAGCTGTGGCTGACCTTCAGTCTAGCGCTTTGGGCATAGCATGGAGTCCTGCCATGACAGGCATGCTTTAGCAGAGAGAACAAATTGTGCCCAGGTGGTAGTGGTTAAATTCTATTTTAGTGCTTTATGCACCTAGTCTGGACCACAGAGACTCCGTAATCCAAGGAAGTCAATAAGACAGACAGTAATGTATAGCTGTTGTTCTTTTAGAGTGTTTTACGGCGTCAAGAGGATGTATGTACTGATCTCCTCCATTCTCAGCAGATGGAAAGAATGTTCAATCAGTGTGGGTGTCCTGTTTAAACCAGACCTGTCTTGTATGGACAAGTAGTCTTTATGTAGTCTGAAAGTATAGTCTTTACAGGACTTACAGTCCTCTCTTGTCCTCTACTAGTCTCAAAAATTGACAGGTATCAATAATAGACCACTTCTGACAGTGGTTATCGCTGACATTTAGTGCACTGGTGTGCTGTGCTGATTTTGTCCATTAGAGGTCAGTGCGGTGCCACAGTAACGGTGGACTTACGACTTGGAAGGCTTTGATTCTTCAGTGGGTGGACGAGAGTGCGACAGACTTGGATATCTGCAGTGCTGCTCACCCTTTCCACTTCCATGCTTCTTTTGTTATCCACCTTAATCAAAGGAAAGCCCCAAAGACATGCATGATAACAGAATTCCTAACAAAACAATGGTCTTCAACAAAATGAAAGACAATAAAAAAGTGAAACAAATGACTGGCATGAATCTCGCTGCATTCATTTTGGGTTGAAATTAATTACTCAGATGGGATCTTCTTACCTCTCGGGATCGATGCACTGTGGGACAAGAGTGTGATAAATGAAAGAAGGTTATTTTAGTGTGAGGCTTGGCCCCGCAGCTTTTAGGTTGCTGCATTCTTAATGGATTAAAGCTATTGATTAGATGTCCAGCACTCCCTAACTAAGATCTGTGTGTATCTACCTCGTCTAGCTGCATGGCCACCACAAACACCATGTTTCCCTCTAGCGACACTGGCGCCAGAGCTAAACGGCCAGCCTGTGTGTGTGTGTGTTTGTGTGTGTGTGGTGTGTGTGTTGTGTTTGTGTGTTTAAGTGTGTGTGTGTGTGTGTGTGTGTTTGGTGTGTGTCTGTGTGTGTGGTGTATGTGTGTTTGTTTGTGGTGTGTGTTTGTGTGTGTGGTGTGTGTGTGTATGTGTGTGTGTGTGTTTGTGTGGTGTGTGTTTGTGCGTGTGTGTGTGTGGTGTTTGTGTGAGTGTGGTTTATGTGTGTGTGTGTGGTGTGTGTGTGTGTGCTTGTGTGTGTGTGTGTGGTGTATGAGTGTGTCTTTGTGTGTGTGTATGTGTGTATGAGTGTGGTGTGTGTGTATGTGGTGTGTGTGTGTGTGTGTGTGTGT
>JAVQJS010119810.1:0-14996 GCA_036024795.1 Galaxias rostratus | reverse complement strand
GCTTAGTGGCTATGATACATCCATATGATACAAACTGAAGTCAGTTCCAATTGGTAACAATGGGTGTTGAGCTAGGTCAGATATATATTTATTTATAAGTTTGAAAGCGAGAGATTTCTCTTTAGATTTACACATACTGTCAACAATAATTTGTCTTATAGGGCAAAAGGCTGACTTTCAACCTAGTCACTTCTCTCTCATACCAGATTTTTCTTTTGCAGAGCTGTGAAATGCTGTCATTGAAGGGCTGCCTATCTTGGATGCAGCGCATGTTAATTAGCTCAGCTGGGACACAAGGCATTCACAGTTGCCTGGCCTTGGAGAGTCCGTAGAACCATGGATATTTTAGCAGTCCTTTCTGAAACGCTGTAGCTTTGGTCAGTCTACCTTTACCAACTGTCTTCTTAGCATGTATGTGATTTTCTATCGTATATACTTATTTGACCTCTAAATAGGCATGGGTTACCTGACCTCTAAATAGGAATGGGTTATAAAGCAATAACAATGATAACATAACATATTCCAGTTACTTTTCTTATTATTGATTTGAACAAAGTATTCGAGCAGTAGGTTAATTCATTTTCCTGTTTGATATAATGTAGGCATATTCCATGCGAGCACAGTGTGTACATTATAGTGTATGTCTCACTCCTGTGTCTTGGTACACATACAGTGACAGTAGCGGCAGAGGAAACGAGGACTCAAGGTGATCAAGGACAATAACACGAGACACTACCAGCAAATCCAAAACAAACGACTGAACTCAACAGCGTAAATTATTCAGACGTTTTTATACTTTTAATACATGCACGAACCCATTTTACCATGAATTATGTAGGGTCCTCTGTGGAGTGGTGAACACCTTTTTGATAGCCATGAATTATAAGCTCGTGCTTAGACGTTCTCGTTCAGTTGACAGTTTGTAAAGTTCCAATGATTTGCTACTTTTTTCCCTATCGCATAAACTGTCTTCCCTACCATGAAATGTAATGTTTTCCTCTGTAAAGTGTTCTCTTCTCCTGTGCAGCCTGAACAGACGTGTTTTTTTTGCTGTGTTAATCTTTTGCCCCCTGGAGCTGATGAGCTAAACCAAGAGTGCAGCGTCAGTTTTTTAATTAGCCAAAGGGGCACCTTGAAGGCAGCACCGCGTGACTCTAGCACATGTCTGCACGGGGCCCCGTCCAGCTTCACAGTTAAACACCTTCCCTAACGAATTGCCCGCGACCTTTTGAGGCCTAAACATCTGCCGGTCGCCCAACCACTTTCGCTCTGTGCGTAATCACTGCACTGGCCTCCTCCATCGGGTCTGTTTGCCCGCTCTGGCCTCTGCCTGCCAGTTACACATCGCCTGCACTGGCTGATTTGCTGCCCGCCACTCATTGTCAGAGGCTGGTAGTAAACAGTGTTGACTGGGTGTGAGAACCGGGCTACACTCCTGCTAATTTGACTGTCAGCACAAGGCAATTCAGATTAATTTAGCTGAGAATCGGAGTGCTGTTTTCACTCGAGCATCATGGACCTATGCATTTTCTGCACCAAATGAACTTCTCCCTCTGCGGCATGCTTGCGGTGTGCTGCTGCCAGGTAGATATTTATAAAGTCGACAAAGGCAACTGCTGTGATCAGATATTGAAAACGGTGTCAGGCTGAGATCCCCTGTCGGTTTGAGATTGAAGTTCTTCCTGTTATCCAATTACACCAGACTAGAATTAATGCATTTTTGCATCTCATTTAGAAGACGATCAACCTCCTGCAATTACGGTCATGTTGATCTGGCAGTAATACCCATCGACCTTATGAATTGATTGTCAAGAGCTGGAACATTGTAACTGTGTAAGCAGTAGGAGCCCGTTCGTGATCTGTGCTTCTCTTTCAGAAGCTGTTTTATATGTGGTTTCTCAGGGGCAGAGGATTATTGAATGCCAAACGCTGATGCCAGTATACAAGGACAAGGCCAATTTCTGGGTGCATGTGCATAAGGCCGACAATGGCGCTGTCAAGTAGGGGGTTAATAAGATGCCAGTCTCTGTTGCTGTGGCTGAGACTGCTGTCGTAACCGCTCCCAAACAGTGTTTAGAGCGATTAAAAATTCAACGGAACTATCTGTGTGTGCCTCAGCTATGACAGGCTTTGGGCCCATTGAGCTCCTAAATCTCATTTATGTTGTTTGTCCTGTGGAAATTGTGCAGTGTCTTGGTCCAGGAAATGGCGAGGCTCAGCCGATTACACGGCTGCGGACCGGCTGAGCCGCACTGATTTATTTATCCCTCCCCACTGTTCAGCGGCAGACACCGTGGGATCTGACAGGTTTTATCCTCATCACGTCACTCTGACCCCTGTTCCCCTGGGCCACTGGAGGCCCATGTCTAGTGATACAGGAGCTTAGAGCCATGGCGTGCCCTTGTTGCCTCACTGGAACTCTCTGCCAAGGTCATTTTCTCCAGGAACGACCGCAGGAAATGCCAAAGGTGAAAGAGCCGTCTGGTACAAGTTCACTCTGTGTGGTTTCATAAGATGATTCAAGTTGAAGAATTCATAGACACACTGTTGACACACCATTGTGTTTCTGATATAGATGAATAGACAATATAAGACGGTGTGTAAAAAAAATCGTTTATAGGGCCATTCATAATCATGCAATCAGGGTCAGAGTTACCTGTCGACAACATTCGGTGATGCGTAATATTAGTATCTTGCTCAAAGTAGCCACCCGACTTTAAAGGTACTGCTAAAACACATTCCAGTTATTTCATTCTTTACCCAGCCGTTTTTTTGGTTTTCATGTAACTGATGGCAAGAGGAACGATCCAATCTGTACGGCACTTCTGTCCCCACTGCTTATTACTTATTAACACATGACCGGGAGAAAAATGAAAAAGTTATATTATATCCCTCAGTTAAAAAAGAGAAAAAAAACACTGGGGGTATTTGCAACAAAACCAAACTGAATCTATCCGTGCAGTGGCTTTTCATGTTATATTTTTTAAAGCTATTTCAGTTTCAGATGACAAGGTGTGCATTCATGAAATCCACTTGGTGAAGTCAAAAACGAAATCTGCGAACTAGAGGTATTCCGTCATTATTCGTCAAACAATGTTCTTGATGTTTCACTTTTGGGAGTCATTTGTCAGTATTCCTTACACACACGCATCACTAGTCATCTGAAGATTATACACCTGAATTGTTTTAACTGCTTTATTTATCTCTTGTCTATCGCTTTGAGAATAGTTAATTCGTTCTCACATACTCACTTTCCATTGCTCTTCGTGATTGAGCTTTGGACGCGTACAATGAGTAAAGCTCTTACATTCATTCGTGCACCAACCCCTACATTGCTGCACCCAAGAAATATATACAAAAGTAACTTAAAGAGGTGTCCTTCTAAACCCGTATACGTTTCACGTTCATTTGTCATGGTGTTCCTAATGAAGATGTAACGGGGCACGCGAGGATACGTTGGACATGAGTGCTTCCAAATATGAAATGTGAGTCTCTAATGGAAGCCGGACTGAATTAGTAATAGAAAGCAGAGATGGCTCCGACCCTCCTCAATGGGACGGGAGGGGGAAAAAAGCATCTCGCCAGAACCTCTTGCTTTAAATGACTTTTCTCCTCCAGATTTCCAAAAGCCAAGTTCAATCATTTATTTGAAGAGATGGTTCGGTTCGAAGGCAAATCCAATCTGTGATTTCTCTACCCATCCTTTATGTTTTATGTTGGACATGACATCCCAGTGGATGCTTCGGCGATTATTTTGTTCTTTGAGTACCTGTAAATAGGGTTTATTGATTTGGCATTAACGTACATTATGATTCACTTCCAAAACATGCTCAGCATTTGCTCTCCTAATGAAAGCCCTTGATGTAATGAAATATTGATTGAACAGCTATCAAAGTATGAGAGGACATTGTTTACTTGCTCCATTACCTCTTTGCACTGCATTTTAGAGATGCCTTCTGAAGCGTGTCGGTGCCTGTGTGGTGTGTTTTGTCTAGGCCCACCAGTGTTCTTTTCACCAGCACGTCCATTTCCATTCACACACCACTGTTGTTGGTCTCTCTCCACAGATGAAGTCTACAGAGGTGGACCAAGGGCTTTTCACAGACAGCTACTGCAAAGTGTGCAGTGCTCAGCTCATCTCCGAGTCCCAGAGGGTTGCCCACTACGAGGTAAGGACCACCACCCCATTGGAGACACTAATGCAACCTACTTGACTGATCAGAACAGTGTTTCCCGATTGTCCATTCAACCGCTCCAAGCCGATCGATAGTCTTAAGCAGTCTCAGTCTTAATCAAGGTTTATTTTATGTTTGTTAGTCCTCAGCTAATCCACACAGTAAGTACTGCAGAGTTCAAATGTCGATAAGCACTTAAATGTTGGTACCCAAGGTTTTTTTTTTCATTTAGTTTGCTGTCAGTAGCTGTACCCTGTGACTTGAATGACTGAAAAACTTTTATTTTGAATGCAAGAATCAGCACATAGGTGCATGTACAACACTGGCCTTCCCCCTGCAGATGCTGTCCTTCACTCACTGTCACATCAAGTTAGATAGCCTGCCCTTCCAACAGTAGAGCCTCCGGTGTTAGGCATCTGAAATAATGCAATTTGAAAGGACTCATGAGACTTGTAGGTGTGGTTAAAGTATAGTATAGCAGAGGTCATCTTTCCATGGAAAGGGGACAATATTTTTTGTTGCTTATTGATGGTAGGCACGCCTTTAGGTGATTAATTGACTGACGACTCACAGGTCATTGATGTTCTGCATTCAAGTGAAGCTATGTTGGTGGCTGTTTTATGCCGTTGTCACGGTTACTCTATAAAATAACCATAACTGGCTATATATATTAAAGGAATGAATGTGCTCTGGAAGACAGCAGAGGAAACAGGAAGAGGATGTATCACTCTAAATCAAATATTCATTTTGTTGTCGTATGTGGTGACGGGCTACCACAGAACTTGGCCCTTTGCCTCCTACTATGCTCCTGAGAAGCATCTTTATTCCAATTCAAAGAAGGCTCTCTCTAATGCACAGTGGCCGTCATGGGTATTGAAGCAGGCGGAATCTGTGAAGAAAGGCACTGTCAAAGTTTTCTATTAGATAAGAAACGTTTAAACTTTATTTTCATGGCAAGAGTACAAAGTACTAATAATGGAATGCAGTTTGCTATCTAACCAGACACATGATGAAATGCAGAGTTTGGGGTTCAATATAAATATATATATATAATATATGCATATACATACATATGTATAGATAGAATGATTTATATTATATATTATATATAATGTTATTTATTATATATATTATATTTATATATTATACATGTAAGGGGACAATGATTATGCTAATGCAAGTGCCGTAGAACAGTTAGGTATAGTTAGGTATAGTTAGGTGTAGAGAGGTATAAATATTAATCAACTATGTGTTTTATAACAATATAAAAAGTTGCTATTCATAAACAATATAATCATAGGTCAGTGTACTATAGTATTGGGAAGTGACATGGCAACCAGAAGCCAGCAGCCAAGCAACACAGTTTCGTCACCGGTTTAAGGTGTACGGGGATTGGGTGAGATCCTGAGGTGGTTTTCTGTGGGTGGGACGGGGGTTTAACCGGGATGCAGAGATCAACAGGGTGACAGCTGACCCAGAGAGCTCTCTCTGAGCCTGCTTGTCTGGGAGTGGGAAGTCCTGTTGTGTCTCCCATGGGGCCGAAGGTCAGACAGACCGTGGCAGGGGTGAGAGGTGTCCTCTAACGATAAGGCTGCGTGTCCACCACGGCCACCACTTGAGATGGAGGGCCTCGGTGGCGGGGAGTGGGGGACCGGCGATGCCCTGGGCAGTGTTTCGTGTTGACGGTCGGTCTGTTGTCTGACCTACCTTCTACAGCGTCGGGGGCTGGACCTCCTCCCGGCAGGCCAATCTCATCTTTGTTGTTTGTTGATGACGCCTGTCACTGTTGTGTCCTATGCAAAAACGGGATGATGGTGTTAGTACCTAGTACAGGCATTCTTCAAAGAAAGAGTGTGAGTGTTGTCAGACACTTATAACTTTGCACTATTGTGTCATATTTTTACTTGTAAGTTATCATCCCTTTGAATCCCTTTAAATTCGTTTCGGAGTTTTGCAAAACATGGAGAGGTTGCTAAGTGATCTACACGTTTCAATAAGCTCTTACTCAAGCTCTCGTTATTTTTCAAGGTTTGGGTGTATATTTAGCGACGGAAAGTCCAGATTATTCAGTTACAAAGTTTATAAGTACACATTTCCATACTGCAGGGTGTCATTATTATCCAAGTGGACTTTGACAGATTTAAAAAAAATTATTGTCAGTATGAGATAAGTGGAAATTGGCAGAGTGAAGTGGCAATGCCCTGGATAGGTCTCCCAGTCCCATCCATCTACATTCTATCTATTGCTCTAGCCAGAATAATCACATTGTCCAGATCTAGAGAGCGCCAGCCTGTCCATCACCTTATATTGGTTTGCAGCTCTCAGAATTTTCTTTATTTTTGTACTTCTCCAAAGTTGAGACTGACTTTTTACAGCAACTTTATTTGAATCCAATGGATTTAAAGTTTGTAATAGAGGGGAGGATTCTTGTTAGTTCATATTGTATTGGTTTTGTCTTGTCAGATTTTGCCATTGCAATAGAAGTGACAGGAGAGCAGTGGCACTGAACATTTGGTGCATTTTTATTCTCACTACATTTTATTTTCCCTTTGTGCGTCGACTAATTGGTTCCCATTAGCTTGAAAGTGCCGTTGCCACACAAAGGACAATACTCCACTTTGTTCATTCTCTTGACCTAACATTGTTGATTTGAATCATGTTTAAATAGAAAGGTTTTGGGATGAGAACGGTTAAAATCTTACAAAGAGAAGAGGTGCACAGGAGTGCCGTTTCGGCGTGAAGATCACAGCGATGTTGTGTCTGTTTTTTTACATTTTGAAACCCGTCATCACACGCTGCCTTACTCGCAATAGACCTTTCTCTGCATTCCTCGTCTTCTTCTGTTCTGAATGTGAGTTGCTTTCTTGCTCGTGGCATGGGTTTGGTTCACTGCGTTCTAAGATTCAGCATTCCTAGCTGGCTGCTGAATATGTATGGAGACGGAGAGATAGAATGGAGCGACCAGCAGCTACAATGTGTGTACTTGGTCATGGCGATATTATCTGCCCTGAGGGACACCCTGACAAACTTTGGGCATGGTTGCCATGGGCCCCTCTCCCACGGCGTTGTCCAAAACTCAATGTCCTTATGAAGAAATGGATGATTGCAAACTTCCATGGTTATTGCACAGTGAATGGAATTAGCATAATGATTTTGGTGCCATATGGCCTAGACAACGCACTCAATCTCCTCATTGACAGAGAAGGAAAAAGGAAATGCAATCCCAAATCTTGGACATGCTAAATCAGTCCCTTAAAAAACACTGGAAAGTAGTTTTTGTAGTTTGTGTGTATGTATGTATGTTTTGTTTTAGGGTTTTTGTTTAGTACATTTTGTAAGAAGGTGCAGAACCTCCCTTCACTGTAAGCCATCGCTATGTGACTGCTCTTTATCTTGGATGGCTTGTGCGTGGAGGAAAAAAGTGCTGTTTATTTCCAGAGTAATCTACACTTCTCGTATGCTTACACGTTTGACCTTTGAAAAAAAAAATGATTTTTGCTAATCAACCTATAGTTTTATATACTGCACTGGATCTTGAGGTAGAGGCCCATAGCTATTTTTATATGCAGCACAAATGAAATCCCTTCAGTAGGAAATTGTAAAGTTGGCCACCTTATCCGTCAAAATCTAATTATGATATTAATCTGTTTCTGACGCAGAATGAAGTTTGACACTCCATAGGCGAGAAAGTACGCCATTACTTGCTCTGCAGACTGTTTATCTATCATGGCCTGAATATTTATATCAGATATGGACTGACAGCCGAGGTGGACTCACATAATTACCTTCATATGTCACTAACCCCATAGGTTAAGACTTAATTAGTTTAGTGAGCTGTCAATCCTGGACTGGATCCTGTAGCTTGTTTATTTGTGTTATTTGCCGTAGGTAGGCAACTTAAAAATAACCTGACTAACTGACTGACGTTGTGATTTCATTATTTTCTCCTTTTATCCCTTTCTTTTTCAAAGTAGCTGCCTCCACTTTATTTTCTGGATTATTTTTTTATAAATCCCCAAATTGCAACCACCTTCAAACAAATCAGACCCCATTTGCTAATAGTAACAACAAAGGCTTTTGAAGCCATGGGGTATTAAAACGAGGTAGAATTTGAGAACCGGAGATAAAGAGAGAAGAGTGCATTTTGAAGTCTCTATATTTGGAGTAGGAGAGTATTTTCTTGCAAATGATAGCTGCATTTTGCAATTTTTACTTTAATTACCTTTTCTACTTGTGTTTTTCCACAAAGCAAGATTGTTCTCCAAGTCAATTGATGTACTGGGTTCCCATCCAGCCCCTTTCTGTAAGATATTGTAAGATTTGTTTGTCATTTATGCCACAAAGTTATCGTGTTGTTTTGATTCGGCATCATGGCATCTCGTACAATCAGATTGCTATGTTATATTGGTCTGTAGACGTTCAGTCACATTTATTATCCACACATTAATTAGCTCTTATCTTAGCTGTTCTACTAATTTTGTCCCACCAATATCACAATGCATTTCCCTGTGTAAAGATGCATGCTGGTTCTCTGGAGGTTCCTGGGGCCCTACCTGATACCTAATAGGGGTTACCTTTGTTTGCTGACATCATAAAGCTTTTCCGACATTAGAACAAATTGCTTTTAGAAGAGAGATTTAAGGTCAATGTGAGTTCACAACCTCTGCCCAGTCACGCACTCCTTACCTTCTGTGGGTGTTTCTGTTTATAGTTTATGCTTTAGAGATAGCCCCTGTGACTCTGTCAACTTTCAGTTGTGGTTGCAATGTAGGTGACTTATGACTGACACTGGATTGGGACTCAATATGCACAGCCCCGGGGCATCCAAATAAGGTGTCACTTTACTTGGTATGTGCTGCGTGGTCCTTTTGTTATAGCAGCTGTGGCGTGACACTGACTTTGAAAAGCGGCCAACTCACTTCTCATATCCAGCAACATGTAAACACGTCCGCATTGTGTCGTTTTCCCTAAAGCTGACAAAAGACCGCAATTTCTTCCCCCTTCTAATGTGGGATGTTTGGGAAAGATGACAGCTATTGTGTTTCATCTCTGTTGGTTTTTGTTCACGGCTGCTATTGTTCCTACTTTGTTTTTCAGTGGGTGTGGTTGAATTGACTCTGTGGCCTAGTTTTGTGACAGCGTGCCGAAGTGTCTTGGGGAGTGCTCCACTATTGTTTACTGATCTTTGAGAGAAACAATACTCCTTTCCGCGGCAAAGTAGTTTTGGCTCGCCTGAGAAATCCTGCGCTGGGCCTGATGTGCCCAGACCTGTTATCAAAGGCCAACGGTAAAATGTATTTGAGGAGATGTGACAGCGACGGTGCTATCATCACACAAATAGAAAGCTGAAGTAGCTTAATGGGTGAACAATTAGGCCTACGTACAAGCACAGGGCTCAGCATTCAATCTCAATGTGCATGTGCTCTATAGTCAAGCGTTCCTCTATTCAATGTTCTGAAACAGGAAATGATGTTATTAACATTATCATGATCATCAATGGGGTACCAATGCAATTGCATGGTGAATGGTGTTTCGGGGATGTTGCCTAGCCCCTCCCTGCACACCCTCCCTAGTTGTTTACAGTCATATCAGGTTTTGTTTGTACAGACAATTTACTTCATCTAGGGTGTCAGAACTTTGTTTTTTTACAGCCACCCCTGCTGGAAGCCTTGGCTCCTCCAAAATCCCTCTGAAAGAACATGCCACATCCACTTTAAAAACCCCCGTGTGAACTGTTTTCGACGGGAACGAGTGATGATTAATGAGATAATGCGTCTCTGAGGTGAGACCGTGGCGTTTTAGTCAGCAGCGACCTAGCAGAGCCGAGGAGGAGGAGGGTGTGTGCTGAGGGGAGAGAAGAGCGAGGAAGGGGGGGGGGGGGGGGGTGTTAGTCGGGGGCGGCGACATCAGAAAGGAACCGGGCCGGGTGCCGGTAAACACGGGGACTTCACCATCCAGCGATGTGACAGCTCAGCCCCGTCCCATGGCTCCCTGGAGTCTACCTGACCCACTCTGTGTCAGGTCTGGTTTGTCTGCTGCCACCTCATTAGGGTGCCTTAAGGGCCTCTGCCCAGCAGGCCCACTCGACCAGTCCAAATCAGCGCACGCTTAAGGCTGGGCTTGTCTAATGGCTTCAATTAGCAATGGGGAGGTACATCCGTGCACTGCGGCCGCGTAATTATGTAACAGTCACATTGCGAGGCAGTTAGAGTGCTGCGAGGAGAGGGAGGATGTTAGTAATGATGACCGTACACAGGCCCACTGTAGGAACTACTTAACAGCTTCTGGATGCTTCATCCTCTTAAACACACTTGTTTTAACAAAGTTCTTTTGGAACTCTTTTCGAGTCGAGTCCCTTTTGGTTGCACTACTTGAATGCCCTTATCTCATGAAAGATTCCTGTACGTAGCCATTGCCTCTGCCTTTTCGTTTATATGTATACGTATATATATATTTGGTTGGCATCTGACCAGGAGGTGGAATGGTTAGAAGTTTCTTTCTTCTTGACATAAACAGACAGAGCAGTTCCTCCTGGGGGCTGTCTGTGTCCTTGGATGTAATACCATGTGGCTTGTTCTTCAGGCTGACGATGTCAATTGTTCATTTTTACCTCCTCAAGATAAGTGGAGCTCCAGGAAGGACCTTCACTCGGTTTAACGATTGGCTGCAGTCGTATTGTAATCAAACCGCTGAGCATACTGCGCTGGCAAGGGCAATTCCGATACTCTATTATCTTTGGTGCTATCCACCCCCCAGCTCACAAGGACAGAACTGCTAGTACTAAACAGGTCCTAATTCATAATTTTAGTAAATCATTGCCTTCCCACCAACTCAAAAAGCTTCACAATATCGCTCCTGTTTCAATGGTATGAGAATGGTGTTGTTTGGTTTGGTCATACCCTCAACAGAACATTTACTGTGTGTGAGGAAATGTCCTATCGCGTGAGTGAAAACTTTGTGGCCAAGGTGAATCACACGTTATCGTAAATAGTTTTTTTTTTATCTTAGTTGTGCCTACTACATTAACTAACAGGCCAGATGTTCTCCGTTCAGACAACCACAAAGGAACTCAAATGTTTGTTTTCGGATCCCCTCTTGTCTCTGTGTTGATGACGGAGTTATGAGGTTTTTGTGGGACACCCCCTTAGAGGGGGCAGCTGAGCTCACCCAGAGCCGTGGTGAGGAGCCCAATGCCAGCAGCTTGTTGCTGTCACCACAGCGCTTTGACTCACAGCTTACCCAGATTGATGTTGTGCTACATGAAGGAGTTGTTACTTGGTCTAAATGAGGTAGCATGTTCACCCCAGCATAAATATAGAATGACCATTGGTTTACTTTTGTCCGTTTGAACCTGACAAGAGTCTAACCGTCCTTCTATTTCCTAATAAATTTCTCATCCCGAGCCGAAACAGACTCTGGATGAAATATCGCAGCAGGAAACAAGGTAGCCAAGGCAAATGGAATTTTCTTCTTTTTTTTGATGGGGTGGGGTGGTTCTGGGTCCAATCTCCTCATCCAGACTGACAGTACATGTTTGTCTGTCGTGTCCCTGTGAGGAGAACCATGGAGCTGTCTGGTGGATTGACGGAGATGCTGGGCACATGTCCACCAATCATCCCATCTTGCCAGACAGAATCTGACAGAAAGAAAATGATGATGATTCTCCCTCCTTCATTCGAAAAGATTTCAATAGGATTCACACCACTGTAGTTTTGCGATGTTCAATTCTGTGTTCCACAATCTAAACCCTCAACCATTTTTTTTTCGTGTTCTTTTTCAAATAAAATCTGGAACTTGTAGTTGTGAAGTCAGACGAATATTCGACAAGGCCTGTGAGACATCCATTGACACTTTCCCCAATGCCTCCGACCCTCTCCCCCCCTGCGGTCATGCTTCCGTCAAGGCAGGGGGATCGATTGGGAGACGAGCCTTGCCTCACAGCAGCCACAAAGCAGCAATAATTATTCATTACACCTAGAGTCAGGAAGCAGCCTTATGCAGTACATTTGACGGTTGGACCAGGGGCACACATACAGTTGTCTCACTTTCTAACAAATCTCGTTCAGTGTTCATACATGTTCTTTTAAACAGCCGCACTAATTGTTTGGTGTGTTGCATCATCTTCAAAACAAAAGTCATGCCCTAGTTATTTCACTTACAATGTTTGCTTCTCCTTCTTTGTGTTCTAGAGTCGAAAACATGCCAACAAGGTACGGCTGTATTATATGCTTCATCCTGTGGATGGAGGCTGCCCTGCCAAGAAACTAAGAACAGACAACGTGAGTATCGTGACATGACAACTCCAACAGCGAGTTGCGCAACACATCTGATGTATTTTTGCACCTTCAATTATATAATAAATAATAATAATGGGAGTTACAATTAAAATGAACGCTGAATGCACGTATATTCACACCCACACCCACATCCCAGCCATCTCTCTACCACCCCTCTCTCTCTCTCACGCGTGCGCTCTTCTTCGCTCTTAGAGGGTTGGAAGCCCTCTTGGTTAATGGACTTTACTACTATTGATTCCAACCCAAGAGTCTCGACCCCCCTTTGGCTGCTGTCAGTATGGGGAATAGATAAGCAGCAGTACATTTCTGCTTGGCTGAATAGGAGAAGTGACAATGAAGCCGCAGTGGCAGGATTCTAGGGCGGCTCTCTATCAAGTGTACACGTTATTGCAAGGTGCATCCCTCCCACTTGTAAATCAGGCATACACGGTGTTTTTGACCACCACCATAATGTTGTGCTGTCAGTCGCCGGTCAATAAGTGTTGAGCTTTGTGTGATGGAATTCCATTCTGCCATCTGTGAATATGACGGGCATACAAGATGTGCCTGTCTTTACAGATACAAACCAAAGTGAAGAGACGCAGGCAAAGAAACGCTTGTTTTCAGCTGTTATGGTGAGTCTATTGTGAGAAACATCTGCAATTTTAGTCCGGGTTGGGGATTTATATCGCCTGTTTAATTTTTTTGGCTTTTAAAGCGCTTGTTGGAGACACGGAGGTGAGAATTGAGCTCTAGCAGAGTGTGAAGATTAGAAAAGACGACTGCTCTCTCAGCGGTGATTACTCAGAGTCTGCCAGGTATCTGTCTAGGGATCTCCTCCTCTGGTCCAGATAAGGACTCGTCATGAGGCAAAGTTCTCTCTGTCTGTCGCTCTCTCTGTCCCTCTCCGTCCTATTGTTCTCCCTCTCTTACACACCTCTTACATGTAATGGGCATACACATATATTTATTATGCACATTATGTATATATATATATATATATATATATATACACACGCACTCATACATGTACGTATACACAACACACACTCATACATGTACGTATACACACACACACTACTTATCATTTATAGCAGTGACACACTCTCTATCTCCTGAACCCACTCCAATTCATCTTTTAATCTGCAGTGTTCAATCCACTTACATCCACTACATCTTCTCCCTGATCTGCCCTGCACACCTTTTTCTGTCACCTTGTCTCTCTGATGTCGTCTCTCCCGTCTTCACTCTCCGGTCCTTCCGCTCCCCCACGTCGTTCCGACAGAAGCTCGTCCTGTGTTCTCCACCGCAGAGGGTGATTAGTGTTGATCACAGGAGGAGTCTGCTGAGCGCGGCCTGTCGATTGCAGGGTCAGAGGTCAAATTGAAAGAAGGGGATTATTTGCCCGGCAGCTCTTCCTGTAATACGCAAGGATTTCTGTCCAGCATGCTGCTCACTATCACTGTAATTAAATGTAGGTATAGGCTAGTGTGCAAAAACTAAATATAATGAATTATTATTATTATTATTATTATTATTATTATTATTTTGTGAGCTAGGAATTTATGCAGAAATTTGTCTGGCTTGTTGACAGTCAGATTTCCTACCCACTTCCTTGATCCCAACCACATGTATTAAAGATGCTCTGCACAAGCCAATAACTTAGCCACTAGTACGAACGTGACCACATATTCTCCACAGTAACAGGCCTCACAGATACAGCCGTAACATTCTTGCGCGTTGTCTTACGGAGGGGGGTTTGTTTTGATAACCACGACACAGTAACATGTGAAGAATATGTCAGGCAGATTTATATTATAATTAATTGCAGCATGCAGTCCTTGCTATTTGGATTAGCATTTATTCATTTCCTCCCTAAATCACCGCAGACTGTTAAATAAACATTCTCCAAAACGGGGAAACTGGGAATGTGCCGGAGTTACAGACTAATAATAATAGGATGTAGATGTGGCCCATGCAACCTTTCCACACGCTTTCAAGATCGACGCTCTCAGTTTGTATCAGCCCCCCATGCTGGCAGAGTTAGCATTAAAAGCAGGAGCATTGGGAGCTGCTTTACTCTGATCTCAAGCTCAGTGTCCGTACCGGATCCAGCAGCATCATTGAGCACAAAATCTGACTGTAAAATTGCTCTGGTCCAGCTTTCATAGTTAATCTATCTGAGGAGAACTTGATGCTTGCAGTCATCTCTGTACAGGCAAGGCTATGGGGTGCTTGTCAGAGTGTTAAATAGTGTTACTTCTACTCTATCGGACTATTGCCAACACCGCATTTCATTAGTTGATCTGTCTATGACAATGAATGCTATGTCCTCAAGTATCATGGCTCTCTACCTTACATTGTTAATAGAATCTGGTTGATTAGGGATGTTTTGCCACCAGCAACAGCACCAACTCAAAACAAGTCCAGTTATATGTTATCCTCTCCATCTGTTGTAGCTTAGCAACTGTGTTTGAGTGAAACTGAAGATAATGAGTTAAGTTCCATGAAAAGGAGCAACTCTGTACATCTCTCTCTCTCTCTC
>JAVQJS010119803.1:0-16082 GCA_036024795.1 Galaxias rostratus | reverse complement strand
GATACAATAACAAAGAGAATCAGCACTAAACCACTGCGAGCAGCAATTATCCTTGATATTACTCTAAGCTATCAAAACATGCAGTGTGGGATAGGGTTCTACAGTACTATTCGGTGGGGCAAAGGCTAACAGACTTCAGACAGCAAAACCAAACACTTCTGATTTTTAGGTCAGGCCAGACGTGCGTTTTTCCCTATAGCTTTGTTCAGGAAACCTTGTACCAAATTCTGGCCTGGCTCATACATTAAGTGAACCAGCCAAGGTCCGGGTCTGTGGCAGACCTACGGCCATTTATATAGCACCACCACAGATGAAATGTCAGATTATTGCACACGAGCACTGAACTTGCAAATGTTCATGCAACTGTATGAGAAACACAACTACTATCTAAAACCGGTGGCTGTTCACTGTGGGACATATGGTCATATAATTCTTTGGAAGAGTAAGATACATTGTTTGGGAACATACAACTTTGCAACGCAACTTAATAGGTTAGTATACAATCTAAGTTGAGCAGAAATTGGGGTATGTACAGAGTACATAATGAAAGGTTACGAAAACCATGAGAACGATTTTTCCACGACAAATGACAGTGATTGCATTATTTTCTTTAGAAATTAGTTAGTACAAAAAAAGAACTTGTCTTTAAAAAGAACGCAATCGTGGCACAGGGACAACTACACCGTAAGATTATTTTCCCTAGTTGTTTTTTGTTAGACACTTAATTACAATTCATTCATAGCCTGATAGCCTGACAACTGCGTGAAAATCCTAAAAACGACTACAGAAGGTCAGGACTATGAGTAGAGAACACGAGATTAGAGCTAGAAAAATTAAAACATTCAAACTTTGTGGTCACACCTCTTTCTCAGTAACAACTATAGTTAACCAGGTTCCTGACACGATGGAGAGGGTGGGTGGTCAGTAAGGCCAAACAATTATAAAGGGTTGGAGGGAGAGACGGAAACAGAGACCGATGGAAGGTAAGTGACTTGGGGAAAGATGTGAGGGGCTTGGCGTCAGTCATGGCGGTGTCCTCTCCTCAGGGCGACTGGGTGCCCGACCTGTAGCTCTTGAAGCTGCCCAGCAGACTCTGGACGCCCTTGGCGACGCGGCGTGCCACAGAGTCGGCAGGAGGAGTGGGCAGGCAGGAGCCCAGGCTGGGGGGCCGGGCATCCAGACATTTCTGGTAGCGAAGCTGCTCATCACACACACACACACACACACACACACACACACACACACACACACACACACACACACAGTTTGTATGTTTCACAGTCACATGAACACATCATCGAGAAGCAAAATGGCCAGCACGTTAAGGTTTAAAATGGCCGATATCAATTGACTCAAGTTGTACGTGAGGCCTTACCATGCAGGCAGCCTGCACAGCCTCACTCAGACTGGCAGCGTTGGGTTCGCACCAGAACATGTGGCAGATGAAGTCCCCGGGGCCCTCGGCCATGATGAACGCGAAGGTGTGCACGTCCTTCCCCACGCCCATGAAGGACAAGAAGCGCACCCTGCACTCGGACAGCACCTCCTCCGTCTAGGGAGTAGCAAAGCACAGGCAGCGGGTTAGGACTGCACCGGGCGCACAGAGGTCTACGGCTAGGTGAACAAAGCACTGTAAAAATAGCCTCGGTGCCTAAAACAAAAAAATAAAAAATTACAGACAGAGGAGTCAACTGACTGCATTGTAAATACAAAGCTTCTCAGATCACTGTTCGCAGTCCAGCCGGATGGTTACCTCTCGTGTGAGTATGGTGAGGGTGGCCGGGGCCACGTTGACGGACACGGGCGTCCAGTCACGCTGGTCTTTGCCGTCCATTGCAACTTCCAAAGCATCATTGACAGTCTCCATACCTAGAGGACACAGAGTGCTTTAGTACGTAGCCCCGAGCCATATGTGGACTCTGAAGTAACAGCACGGCACAGCGTGCAGTTTATTTTTTTAAGAGAAAGGGTCAAGCATGTGTGTATTAGGTAAATAAAAGCATTCCTTACCCATGCGTCCCTTACCTACTGGCTTGCCCACAGACACGTTACCAAGGTAATACACAAGGAAGCGCTGGGAGTGCTCGTTCTTTGGAACGGGAAACTCTGTTGGAGAAAAGGGGAAGTTGGTTGGCTACAGATATATGCACCAGCCTAGTTTCTCACTTTTATGCGCCGATAATGTTACAAAACAGAGAACAGGTGTGGACTAAAGCATGTCATTACCTTGGACAGGCATGTTGACAGACTTGCAGGGGTCAGAGTTGAGCCTGCTCAGACCAGGCCTGGTGGACTTCCTCTCGCTCAGTATCTATTGAGAAAAAGAAGGGAAAACTGAGCACGTACAGTCATAACTACGGGAGGAAAACTTCATTTTAGAGTTAACAAACAGTAAAAAAGATTCGTGGTTGAGAGTGAGCCTTCTTACTTTAGAGCACATTTCGTGGAGGCTGGTCGCAATGTTCTTGGCAGGGGAGTCACAGCGGAACACGTGACACTTCAGGACCTGAGTCAGGTTGTCACGAGCGACATAAGCAAAGTCTCTGCAGGAGCAAACCCCAGACAAGCCCATGAGCGAAGCGAGCATCAGCAGAGCTCAACAGTAGGATTCTCTCTATGACACTGGAAAGACGACTACAGACAACAGGAGGCTTTGCACAAAATACTGAGGTTTTACTCGATACTGTGTATGACCAATCAATCTCAGAACATACCTTTCCCTGCAGTCAACATCAAAATGCAGCATTAAAAAGCAGAATAGGGTGTTGGTTAGAATGACGCAAGGAAAGAGAGGCTTGTGAGCAACAGTGTTCTGCAACACCATGCACAATCCAGCAGAGGGCAGTAGCAAATCAGAGATAGATTTAAAAAAGCTTTTCGAAACAAGCGACTGGGAGCTCTTGATCAATGGCAACTTCTGAAATGACTCATAGGGACTAGCAAGACTGCAGATGAGTCTAATGGCTCAACACAGACAAGTAGCATTCCATTCACTCTGAATCAAATCAAAAACAATGTATAGATCAATACTCTGAAGATTAAAGGGTGTACTTTTTGTTAACTATTTGTTAATGTAAACACAACCTCAAACAGCTATAAGTTGCTGTTTATGCAGGAATATATCCCTCACAATCTGAACTGTATTAATGTAGTAACTACAATATCAGCAGTGTTGTTCTGTTCCAGGGCAATCCAACCATTCACAATGCCACATCTGTTTGGCTCCATATATTCACAATGACCCTGAGGGTAAATTATTAGAGGACTGCGCTTACCCCTGTTCTGTAGACACTGACCTGCCATTGTCTCTGCCTACACCCCACACTCGGATGCTGGCGATGGGCTGGGCATGCAGCAGAGTCTGGCCCAGTGGGTCGATCAAGTTCATGGTGTCGTTCTCCAGGACCATCCGCATGTCCTTACCCTACAACGAACACATAAGGATCATTCAAACCTCTTGGTACATTAAAGACATGACATTATAGCTTGATTAATAAAAATAAAACCGAATACACATCAGTAAATGTTTAGCTGCTTAAAATACAAAGTAAGATGTAATCTGAAATTATATTTTAGCTTTATTAATTGCATTTGTTGAACTGTACCAAAATATATATACATATATATGGTGTCCCTGATTATATATTTATTTCAAATCCAATGTTCATTTAAATGAATTGACAAGAAAAAATGAAACACCTGGAAGCAAAGACATTACGAGTGCACAGACTTATCAGTTAATTAAACCCTGAAGACGTGTTTAACATCTCATGGACTGCAGGAGACGGTAATCCAATAAGCTCCGCGGTCGCTACTCGTTTCACTCTGTGGCCGGGGGGCCGACAGGGCCCTCCCTGTGCGGCGGGGCCCGGCGCCGCTCTCTCTCTCACCTCTCCCCAGATGCCGGCGGTGTCGTGGAGGTTGTGTTTGTGGTAGGAGAGCTGCCTGATGCAGTTGTTGACGGCCACGCTGCTTTTCCCCGGCGCCATGTCCTCCTCGGACATCTCCACCCAGCCCAGAGAGCGCACGGCGAAACACTAGGAGCGTGCGCACGGCGCAGACAGAGAGGGGGAGAACAGAAAGCGGGGGGGAAGGAAGGACAAAGTTATCAGAGGAATTTAAAAAAAAAGACCGTTCCCCCACTTGTCTGAGTGAGTACTGCGGTAGTGCATCAGTGTTCTACTGCGTACCTTGGCCTCCAGGTCAGAGCACAGTGGACCCAGCTTCTCCTCTTCCTCAGACTGGGAACAGTTGTAGCTTTATCAAAAGAAAAGCAAAGACCAGTTTAGGTAGAGAAAAGCTTAAGATGGAGACTTTCTAGTAGTTCATGCATCGCTTAAAGCATGACAACATCTTTTGTGCATTCTGTTGACCGGTCGCTGTACAAAACACTTTCCCTCCAGGAGGAAAAAAGCTTCACTCTAAAGAGGTTCAACACGATTCTTACTTTAAGTTAATAGATGCGTAGCGCAGGGTTGCTCCCTCAAACTCCTTCAGGCTCTGGTCAGAGGTCACTTCCCCCTCCTGCAAACATCAACAGCCAACATTAGACACACTCAAAGTGGAGACAAATAGGATACCATATCCTGGTAACAAAAAAAACTTACACCCCAAAACTGATTATCAGATCAAGCTTACAGCTTTAGTAGACCCTCTACTTATGCAATGTTCTGCATCAGTGGACAACTGCCAAGCCAGTAAAAGCTCTCTCCAAGGCTATATCACATAACTCTATTCCTACAGACCATATTCCCCACTGCAGTAAAAGACATGGCTTGTGGCAAGCAGAGACGAGGGTGCAATCTTGCAAAACAACTCTAAGGTCCTTTTTGCTGAATGTGTGTAACAATTAAACACCCCGAAAAATAAACAATTAGCCTCTGGTTAAAATAATTTGACTCTGACCTTCCAAAGCTCAGCAGCCTCCCCGTTACCAGTCTCTTCCTCAGGGTTCGAGAGGTCTGCCCAGGTCTCCTGGTCGTAATCCAAAGAAACATTAGTACAAACAAATAAGGGTCAGGTGACTTTTTCCTCTATAGACAAAAGACTGCAACCACAGTGCGTCTCGGACCTCACCTCGTTCTCCTCACAGGGTGTGGTCTCCAAGGACATGCTGGAGGACATGATGGAGTCCCCCACCTTATCCAGAGGGGAGGGAGGCTCCCACTGGGTGGTACCAGTCGGAATGTGCCAATAATAGGTTCCTGAAGTGTCTCGCACGCGCATCCAACCGGAGGGCAAGTCTGTGTCCGTCTCAAAAGCTTTGGAATCCCAGAAGGACTCTGAAAAGAACAAAACGAAAATTAGGGGCCAGATCTGTGAGGAAACTTTTTGAACCAGTTACTAGCTGTTCATATCACACAGACTATATAATGACTGGGGTCATAAATGCAAATACCAGAGGTATTAGGTGTGGCTTAGCCATCAGTCCTTACTTTTGTTTTCTTTTGGAGATCCCTCAGCAGGGCTCTCCTGGCACAAATCTGGCCAGCTAGGCTCTTCATCGCTTGGTGTTCCACTCACACTTGAGAACAACAGACAGGCACTCTTGCCTGCAACATCTCCTTCTAATTGAGAATCCTCACTTTGATCTTCCAACTCTTTCTCCCCTTCGATAAGAGTTGAACCCTCTTCATCTCCCTTGGATTTCTCCTCCTTCTCTTGATCTTCATCCTCTCCATCTTTGACCCCAGCAGACTCCAGACTGTCTATGAGCAGGGGTTCATTGAGGATGTTGGACTCCTCCTCGCTCAGACCCAAGACGCTGGCGGTCTTGGGAGACTTGGTTTGCTCTTCGTTTCCCTGTTGGTCGTCCTGAGAGGTGTGTTGAGAGAAATCCTCGTCATTGCCATTTTGACTGATGTTGCAGTTGTGGTCCTGGCCTTGGTGTTTCTCTGCTACTTTCCGCAGTTGATTACGACCCTCCTTGACCCACTTGGAATTATTTCCAGTGGACTCCTGTTCACACCAATGACTGCTATCATTCAGTTTGTTCTTCAGCTCTTCATCCTGCCTTTGGTTGTTGACCACGTATGACATCTCGTCGTCATGGCCACCCATGGTACCATGCAGCAGCAGATCTGACGAAATGTGAAAGGGGGAAATGAGAAACATACCAATAGCTCAAAGCTATATATCTGCAAAATAATGGTTTGTGTGAAATAGACAACATGACCAATGCGACACAGGCTAGCTAGCTATATAATGACTGTGAACACCCTAGTTGACGTTAGCCAGCTTAGCTAGGTAACGCTAGTAAGCTAACGCTAACGGCCTTGACAAGCTCTTCTCCCGACCCGATATAATGCAGCAGGTCAACAAGGAGGGGGCGTCATTTTAGTAAATGATAAGTTATAGGCAGGATGGAAAGCTACATTTCCGAACGAGGATATAATGCACTATCACTATCGTAGTATGTTAGTTAGCGAACATTAGGAAACCAAAGAAAAGATGGATGGCTTCCCCTTCTCTTAAAAATTATGGGCGAACCATCCGCCATAATCGTCCTCATCACAACCAACCAGCTAACGTTAGCGGGTTGGCTAGCTGGTACCTATAGCATGCATTAGCTAACAAATAGCTTTAACTTGCAATGGCTTTCGAGGGACAGATTAAACAACATCATACATAAATAGATTATTGGTAAATAATTTGACTTACTTGTGCTGTTAAGGGCTTTACAATATACTCTGTCGTTTTAAGTATCTGCTACATATTTTCATTAAGCCAGATCGTTCGGTTCCTGATGTTGGAATCTGGATGTGTGTACTCGGTCGTGCAGTGATTGAGGATGCAGCCTGCGTCACGAATTAGTCACCAAGACAAGTTGCTAAAAAAACTAGATGCATCAGCCTGTAATTTGCTCGAGATCAAGTTCTGATGTCCTTACTGTAATTACGTACCTTGTAACATATTTCAGAATAATACCAACTCGATCCAATAAGTATGCAATTTAATAGTTAGTGTTTATTTACTCATAGCAAAGCGCCCCCATTTCACAAGACTTAGTTGTAATGGCACAATTGTCTTTCTTTTTAATATTCTTTTTAATATTCTTATATATAAATTACATACATTTGAGTAAGACATGCCCGGTTTTGGTTTTTCAGTCCTTTGCAATAATGCACAAACAAGCGGGGACGTGATTGCAAGGAGAAATACAAGTTAAAGATAAAACTATCTGGAAAGTACAGAAGAAACAAATCAGACGGTGAGAACAATGCGTGTAAGGCAAGGGATAATTTCTAGAATACTGACTATCCTCTTAATGGCTATTCCTTTTAATGTTATTTTGTTTCATGTGAAAGTAGCGTAAATGATGAACATATAGTATCCAGTAGGCAAAAAGAGGCACACATAGTATAGTAGCATATTGGTAAAATGAATAAATCATGGAAGAACTTAATCTATTAAGAAATTGGAAATTTCTTGCATTGCAGCAAATCTTCATCCTATAGTCAAAAAGCAAATAGAAGGTACAACTCAGTTCAATATAGTTTTGAGAGAACAGTAAGTTTCACATATTCAGAGAAAATAATGCCATTGTATGATTGTGTATAAAACATAGCTTCCATTCATTATTGTTCTACGTTGAACAATTTGCAGTCATAGAACCAGATTGAATACATACATATTTCCCTTGATATAACAAACAAGGAAAACAGACGGTTTAACACGACAAGATAAGCAACATGTATCTGAATACGAGTTTCCGTTATGACTAATAATCAAGAGCAGGTCACTTTACAGTGTTTGACCTTTAGATAATTAGCCCTCTCCAGACGGAAACAAAGGTCCACAACAAAATAAAGCTGGACAACAGGCTGTCAACCTGACCTCCAGAAGTTATTCAGTCAGAGGCAGGCTTTTAGTCCATAAGATAGCATAGTTTATAATGGTTAGTTCTCAGCTCTTGCAAGGACATGATGCCCACGATTTCCAAATATCAACACAAAAAAATAAAAATGTGCCCCCATAGGTCGTGAGCAGATCGCTGAAACATGCCAGGCTATGGAACAGTGCAAGTGATGATTGACGTTTTCATTTCAGAGGCTGAAGTTACAGTGGTGTTGAGAGCAGCGGTGGTGTAAGAGTTTAAGGCAATACTGGTAAGCACTCCACATCCCTAGATGACGTCTAGTGTATATGGCATTTGGTGGGTTTCGCTCAGGTAAGGACAGAAGAAAGCGTTTCACTTGTCCTGCATTTTTTCCAGGATAGGCACAATCATGTCAAACTTGGGCCTCTTGGCTGGGTCTTCATTCATGCAGATTTTCATAAGTTTACAAATGTGTGGGGAAATTCCAGGAGGGATAGTAGGCCTCAAGCCTTCAAGGGCCACCTGAAATCAGAATAAAAAACATAGCATGTTGGGAGAAAAATGTTGAATGCAAGAATCACTGGCTGCAAGTATTTAAACAGTTAAAAATGGTCTTTAGACGTGTTTCTGTTTGTTGCAAAGTTACATCCATGTGTTGAGTTACCAAACATGGTACCAAGAGTGCCGGCCCCCTCACCTTCATGCCTATCTCCATGTTTGAGAGGTCAGCGAAGGGAACTTCCCTGGTCACTAGCTCCCACAGCAGTACAGCAAAGCTCCACATGTCTGAGGAGCGCCGATTGATCTCCTCAGGTTTCTTCTGCAGAGCTGGGGAGCCCAAAAACAAAGTATAAAAAAAAAACGCACTGCATCGATTTCTATCCATGTTAGCAGGCTTCTTCGATACATTTTGCTGTGACGTTCAAAACTGAGTATCCTACTGTATATATTTAGGTCCATTGAGGTTGGCCAATAAAGCTATTTATATGAGGTTGGTGGGCTTGCAGAACACAAAGGCTTTATAGTAAGAAACACTGAGCCTAATTAGCTCAACCCCAGCTAAGACCTACCTTCCGGTGCTACCCAAGCTGGAGAATACATCCTGCCTGGACACTGGAAGGAAAACTTGACGTCCGACATGCTGATCCTGGCCGTCATGTCCTCGTCGATCTGGGGGAAAATGTTGATTATACAAAAGCCAAATGAGAGTAAATACAATGTTACTGCATCCCTTCTTAACATATATTTTTTAATCGTTTGTCATTTGCTCTCTAAATCTTACAGACACAACATTAATTGAACATTTATTTCAACAGTGAGACTAACTGGTTTGACTGCGGTATAATTCTACTGAAGAGGTTTAACTGAGAAGGTGTGTGTCTCACCATAACACTCTTGCTGTTGAGGTAGTGCCGAGGGATCATGGGTTCTAGCGTGTGCAGGAAGGCCATACCACAGGCAATGTCCAAGGCAAACTTTACTGCCTGGGTCTGGTCAACCACAAAGTCTGACAACGGCGGCAGGAACAAAATAAGCACAGACATTTATTATTATTGTTGTAATAACAATGGTCTTATCGCTAAGCTGCCAATAAAACAAGATGCAGACATTTTGTTTTACTTGAAACAGAGCATACGGCTCATCTTTCTCATATACCCAGTGGGGCTGTACTCACTGGTGCCCTCGTGAAGCACGTTGTAGAGAGAGCCATAGGGCATCCAGTGTGTGATGATGATGGGGTGAGGGGCGGGGGGAGACTGGGATGCTCCCAACATGGGCAGCACATTTGGATGGGAGAATATCCTGGGATGAGCCCAAGGAGAGACGGAGGAAAAGGAAGACAGCAAGCCGACACATAGGATCAGACAAAACAGGTTTGTGTGAGGGTCAACCCGAAATGAAAATAATACATAGAGTAAAAAAAGGAATCGAGGGAACAGACCAATGACTACAGACAAAGAGACAGACACGTAGTAGAAGCTGACGTATAGATGATGTGACTACCGGAGTTTGGGATACTCTTCATTGAAGTCTCTGCTTTTCCTGGTGGTCCAGTCGCGAACCTTAAGCACCTTCACAACAACGTCATTCCCTTGCCAGCGTCCTTGCCACAACTATAAATGAGATGATTACATTTAAACCCCGAACAATGACAAAAACAACCTGCACTATAAATGAAAATATAAACACCCATCTTTGGTATTACAGGTTTGATTGGTTACTTTGTAATATACTAGTAATATCACACGGTTCAATTCTGACAAACTGTGGAGAACACGTACTTCTCCAGACTGGTTCTCATTAATCTTTGCCAGTAGAGAGAGTTGTTTGTAGTCAATGCCCGCATGTTTGTTCAATGTGCCATTACCTGTAGAAAAATGCAAGCAAGAAATTAATAAAAGAATAAAGGAGATGAAATACTAACTGACCAAATCAGAGCAAAATAGAAAATATTGCATTTCTGTGACAGAACTGCTAAAGAAAAGGTCAGATTTGTATCGCTGCCTCAAACCATACAGTGGGACATTGTGCTCCGTTATTAATGCTGTGACAGTGCCTCATTCCAGTCATGGAAACGGGCCAACAATTGAATCAGTTTGTCTGTGGGACGTACGAGGTCTAGTTCTGGTGGTGCCTTTCCAGAATGTGTCCTTGAAGGGAACCTTGGCCAAACTCTGTCCCATTTTCTCAGCCTTTTCTGCAAAGAAGTAAAAAAAAAAAAACATGAGACAACAATGAGACCCTCTCAACAAAAAAAACTAACTGTATGAAACTTTGTTTTTTGATACTGAAATTTAAGCAGCTTAAAGCTAATGAAATACCTAATGGTATTCTGGAATGGACTACAGTGGGTACCTTTGAGAAGCTCTCGCAAGTGAGCTTTGGCTTTGTCCAAGGGCGTCTCTCCGTACTTGTTACAAATGACCACTTGAGCCCCGTTGGTCACCAGGTCCTGAAAAGGACAGCTCAATGAGCGAGTCTCATATTGACTAGGGAAAATGTAAACGTCGGTTAAGGAGAGAGACATGTCCCAGGTACGGCCACCAGGGGGGAGTGCTCACCTCAGCCACTAAGTCTTGTCCCCAAAAGCAGGCATAATGCAGTGGTGTGTTGCCATGCTCATTGGCAGTGTTGGTGTCTGCTTTGCACTGGATCAGCTAGAATACAGGTTACACAATTGTGATTATACAATAAACACAGATAGCTTCATCCTGCTTGGCCTAAATACACCTGTGCCGATAATATCCCCTGTGGTTGATGATTTCTCATACCATATTCCTCATGTCCATATTCTACAAGGTATTGGTTGAGGTAAGGTATTAGGTACTGGCTGAGGTAAATGCCAATGTTTAAAGAGTAATTTCAACATATTGAAAGCGTGTTTGAGTGTTTTGAAACGCGCTATATAAATATAATGTATTATATTGACTTTAAGCAGTATAGAAACCCTTCGGTTTCAGCAAGTACGCAGTCACATTAGTTATCAGGGGCTGTATAGTACAGAATTACACTTTTGGCGCAATCTTAGACCGACGGTGTTGCAATAAATAGCTGATCTCAGCATGTAGGGATGAGACATGTCTTTGTCATCCATACTGACTGTTGGGTAACTAATCATATGGAGTCAGTAGGTTCAATTGGTGCTTAAGGAAGGCAAAATAAGTTACTTGACCAACAAATGCAGTCAATCCTAAACAACTGTCTGGTGTTTGAGAGAGGCAGAGAGAGAGAGAGAGAGAGTCGGTGCATACTCATTCTGCCCCACCTTGCCCACTATGTCACGGTGGCCATGGCTGGCGGCCAGGTGCAGTGGAGTGTCATCCCCTCGGTTCATGACGTTGATGCGCGCCCCCCTCATGATCAGCATGTCCACCACGTTGGAGCGGCCTTCCCTGCACGCCCAGTGGAGCGGGCTAAAACCATGGTCATCTCTGTGGGGACGCAAAGATCAAAACGACATGTTTAAACACCTACAGCACAGCGAGGGATGTGGTTTTCTGTACTGATACTGTGAAAAAGAACACTTCTTTAGAGTGACTAGCCGTTAAAACGAACCTTGGGACCGGCTGACATATGGAAAGAAAAAGAAATGTGCTTTGTGGCAAAGTAAGTAATTGCTTTTAACTACTAACTAGCATCCATATGTAAAGAAAGAAACCAACTGTATATACAACGCAGGATGCTGCAATGCACTGCTGTGCTGGAATAACCGAGCAGCTGTGAAAAGAGCTTTGTCAAATGCTGTTCTGACAACTTCCTCCCTGCCAAGTCAGTAAGCACAGGGGGTCAGACAGAACATGTCCCTGTCTGGCTCCGTGGGGACAGAAACACATGTAAGACAGGGCCAGGTGACTGACAGGATGCTTGCCTTCGCTCTACAGAATCTTTAACCCATGACCTTGACAACCACCCCACAGAGCAGAGCTCGATAAGACAGCTTTGTTGATGGAGAGAGAGCTATAGAGACAAGGAGAAGAGCTGGAGCTGGCTGTGGAGAAGGGCAGAGAGGCTGTCAAAAGAAAAGAAAAGCAAGCCAGGCATTCTTGGCCGTCCATTTAAGGGTATGGGAGACTTCCTTCTCGTCTAGCGCGCACGCACGCACGCACACACACACACACACCCACACACACACACGCGCCCGCGCATGCACGCACGCACACCAGCTGCTGTGTGTCACTATTAGGTCATGCAATACTTCTCAGAGCACAGTCTGCAGTCTGCTCTCGATGACATTTGGCAGTTGACTCTCCATCAGCCTCTCAGCAGTAAGACCTCTGTAGTGCGTTCTACGTTTCTTCCCTTCTACAGCAGGGCTAACTGTGCTTCTTGTGAATACAAGGGAAACAGATGGAAATACATTTCCAATTTCCACTCACATTCCTGAATATAACAGCAAAAATATTTGCCGGGACAAATCAAAAAGGCCCAACACCCTTCAGCTTCTGCATATGAATGGAGCTATAAACTTGCTCGCTCCCGAGTCATGACAGAGGCATTGAGTGGGACATATTTGATAAAGTTGAGAACCAAGAATGTATTGTGACAAGACACAGACACGTCTCACATACGAGGCGGTGTTCCAGAGTGAAATAGCCCACTGAGACCCTGCCACATTGGCCACACACACAGACATGACACATTTATGGGTTCGCGACTTCCCAGTGCTCCAAGCAGACAAAGTCCCCATTAAACATTGACAGACAATATGGACCATCCATCATTATTGGTCGTTACTACGCAGAGCACACAACACCTATTCTACATCTATCCAGACGCTTTAAAGTATCCGTCAGCAGTCAATCTATTCATGAGTTAGGTGACAATCTTTGCTCAGTAGTTGAGTGAAGAAACATTCGCCCCACACGAGATTCCATCACTTCAGAGGCTGAATTTATCCCGCACCCCTTGCAGCTGGGTGGGGCTATTTCAGTCAGAACCACCTGCCAACTGGGTTCAGACTGGTACTAGAGCCCCCTGTCTTTACCTAGTTTTTCTTGGCGATGAGATCACAGCTGGATCAAATGACAGTATGACATCACAGGAAGAATACACTACAGATGGACTTTTAGAAATCAGCCACAGAGAAAACAACAAAAACAGATGATCCCCATCCTCACATAACTGGGAAGTGTCAAGTAGGCCTTTTGAGAAACATTCCCCTAAGGTGACATTATTTGGAGTGAGCTGTGAGACAAAAGAAGGGTTCTAGCAGAGCTAGCTGGTAGAACATCAGGTAGGGCCCTGTCTCCAGCTGGCTTCACACCCAAGTCTCAGCCCGCCCTCTTACTTCACATAGACAAAAAGTTACAAGGGGGTATAATCCACTTTCTGCTGGAAAGAGGTCCAGGTTGATGCCATAACTCAACATTACATATAGCTCCATGAAGTTGAAAGCGTATATACAACATCATCCCTGCACACAACCAACCGCCCTCATCAAACAAGCAACAAAAAAAAATACAACCATGGATTTTCACACGTCTTTGCTAGCCAACACACACACCATCGTTAAGGTTTCCAACCCCACATACCCACCCACCCACCCCCACACACCAACACACCCACACACACACACACACACACACACACACGGACGCAGGGGGTTGAGTTCCCACAGAGAAGTAGGACCCAAGTTTTTAACAAGCATTTTTTTTTTTTACTTCGTAAAGGGCAACAAAGATAAAAGATCAATCACATCAACGCAATTGTGGCCACACCAAACACCCCCATGCTCACATCTTCACAAACAGATCCCTGAACGATAAAATGCTATTCCTTGTAAGGAGATTTGGCATTTCCTCGTCTTTGACTTACATGTGAGAACACACACTGAGGGTAAAAGGCATGCATTGCAACATTGCGACAAGGTATTGATTTGCTGTGCTTCCTGAATTAGTGAGCAGGAAGGGAAGATGTGGAATCTCCAGTCCTCAGAATAAGAGCTAAAGTCAAACAGCAGGAAATTAAAATGCCAGCATTGATGGGTTTCCGACAACAAGAAAGCCATATACATCAACCAGTATTAAAGACTAGACATGCTATCAGCTAATGTAACTGGGTCAAGCATGAGGGTAACACAAACAATCAAATACAACTCATGGGTATGTGTATCATAAATATCTGTATGACTGTTTCTTTCTAAAATAACAATGTTGTAGGTAACAACAAAGCAGAAGCACTAAAAATAATAAACAGCTTAAAACAATGGTCAATGTAGCTGTGACATTACTGGCTAACTACTTCAACACTACTGGATGACACTAATACGTTGTGACACTTTCCTGTGGCCAAACTGAATAATACAAACTTGGTAGGCATGGATTTGCACACATTGACATTACTCATGGCAGCCACACCAGATTTATCTTAGGAAAATGACAAATAAAATATTCAGATATAATAACCCTTTGCTCACCCTTGATTAAGGTCGTTCTCTGTGTTGTCCAACCATAGGCGAACAGCAACTGCATTGCCTTCCCGGCATTGAGTGAAGATATCATCCATGTTTTTCCTCTTCTATTGCCAACTTGCGATCTCAGGGGCAGGTATTTTCAAAGGTGGTCTGGAGAGCATCCGTCCCTCACTAAGGACAGAGCAACCACTAAAGTAATTGTAAATGGGGATGGTGAGCAATTCTGTACAAAAACACTTCCTCGTTCATGGAAAAGAAACAACACAGCACTGAAACATTTGCATTGATTATCTGCAGTAGGTAAGAAAACTATTTAAAAATTGTGATTACTTACAAACGAACAGACTGCAACGTGTAATTACACACATATAGATGAAGATGGTGCACCAGAGTAAACTCTGAATACAGCTGTAGCTGTCACAAAACTAAATAAAGTTTATATATTTATATTATATTATTAACTAAATCAACGACTGGTGTAGACCTGCAGCGACAGCCTTAGAACATGGCAACTTTCTAACATACTAACTCCAGACTGTAGTGTACTCATCTAGACTTGCGTCCAGGAGACATTGCGTTTCTAGTCTAGTTACCAGTTACCATAAGTTGACGTTACTGAGTCTAATGTGGTTAAAGTTGACATGCTATTTCAGTTAATAGTCTATGAGTCAGCCTAACACCATGAAGTTACCTAGCAATACTATACTATAACTACTGTGTGAATGTGTGAATGAGTAGCCGCTAGCTTAGCCGCAGATACACTCAACGCGTCGCAGGATGTTCTAACTGCAATATAGTATTCAGATTAAAAAAATAATCATGCGTGCCTGTTTAGAAACAATATTTGCATTTAAATAACACCAACCCACAAAAAAGAATACGATTCATAGGCGGTTTGCTAACCCATCTAGCTGACTGTAACACGTTAGCTAGCCCCAGCGGTGTTAGCTTTAGCTCAGTAGTATGAAACAGGTATATTTTCCTCCCGGTGCAGCAGCGCAGCCAGTGGACGCCTGAATCTGAACTAAAGCTGATACGCGATTTTAACAAACGTTCTTAATTGAAAGTTGTAGACATATCTCAAGATCAAAAATAGATTACAAAACCATTACCTACCAGATACATACACCAACGAACTGAATGATAATAACAAAGTCTTAGTAAAACATGTTCTTCATTACCAAGTACATATATATTTAAAGTGTTCGGCACAGACAGCCCACACCCTCGACGTCGTTTCAGTAGTAGTTACATTACAAAAAATATTTGCGTGTTTCAGTGAATGAATGTGTTTAGTGCCACCTATCGGAAAACATTCCGAGATGACATTCACTGCCTTAATTTATATTT
>JAVQJS010119793.1:0-10180 GCA_036024795.1 Galaxias rostratus | reverse complement strand
CCCCCCCCCCCCCCCCCCCCCCCCCCCCCCCCCCCCCCCCCCCCCCCCCCCCCCCCCCCCCCCCCCCCCCCCCCCCCCCCAGACGGACAGACAGAGGCAAGCATGCTGAAAGGCAGTCAGACAGACGAAGGGACAGAGGCAGTAAGGCAGACAGACAACACATTTAACAGCCAGAAACTGAATTAAATTGTTTTTTGAGTACTTGATAACCTTGCAGTTGCAGGCATATATTTATACAAATGCATAATTGATTGATCAAAAGCATCATTGACCAAGAAGATGCAATGGAAACAAGAAGCCTGACAAGGCTTACTTGGTTACACTAAACTAATTAGGCTGAGTGAAATATTCATTGGGTGTTGGGTTAAGCAGTTAACCCTTGAGTACTGAAGCGCAATAAAATACTACTTTATAAGACTACAGTACAATATTAACATGAACACTGTAAATTGCAATGTCTTGAGAATTACAGTGTGTTTCCAAATTAGCACACCTAAAAGCTTTCCGAGTGAACAATAAATAATTTCATTGCAACAGTTTTATGCACTGCTGTATATACAATGTTTTGAAAATAATAAAATAACTGCTTTCCCTAAATCTCGATAGCACTTCCCAAATAAACCGACAGACAGAGAATCTCAACCGAACGACAGGTGGTAAACAACGCTCACCATGTACCAAATCCCTAGGATGATGGTGCCTGTACGGACATGACAGCACAGGCAGCAGCTCGTTGACTGCCATCGGTCCCACGGGGATAATAACATCATTTCAAAAAATATTTAGTATATCTTTACAGAAATATAATCTATGTACAAAGCTACTAATATGAAACCACCCGATGACGAGTCGACGAGGGGTGTCAATGAGCAAGGTTGCCAAGCTTTGAACCGTCTGCAATTACCGTTAACGAAGTCTCTACAGTTACCGTGAGTGGAGGCTAAACTCAGTCCAATTGAAAACGGTTCTATCACGTGACCGGCGGAATCCGATCACTGGCGGTGATGTAACGTGACAGGACAGTTCGAGAATGTTTGAGTTAAAGGAATGAGGTCATTTGTTACATGGGGTCAAAATGATGCATAAACATAAGTCCGCTTAAGCCTTCTAAATCACTTAACTAAAACGCCAGTGTAGTTAGTCCAGCCAACGTAAAACAATGTAGCCTCGAAATATAGAGGAGCAAATACATTACAGCGATTTATACGTTTGCTTTACATTATAACAAGTGATACTGATTAAATGCCAGGAGGCCTATAATTTATAAACTAAAACAGTATACACAAACAATTTATAAACAAAATTCAATTGAAGCATCTCTGATAGAAAAGAAACCTTTATTCTGTGTTTTTACATAATATGGCTTTGCTTTTCTTTCATTACAAAGACTTTATTTATTCAGGGTTTTTTTAATGTACTTTTTTTACAAAAGGTAGTTTGATGAGTTTGAAGGAACCACATGTGAACAATTAGGACACGGGCAGTCAGCAATGGTACTTATTTGGCTCGGAGGAATAGTTGTTCACACAGAAACGAGTAGCATCAAAGAGGAAGCCATTAATTATATTTTTTACAATTAGTAGACAGACAGTTCAACAATAGACTAGGATCGTCGGTGACACCTTCACAATGTTTAACAGATATGCAAAGCAGACATGAATCCGTTTCCTGGATATTTGACGATATGACTCATCCACCTCCATATAAAACAGACCGATCTCAATGTATAGACAAGTCTAGGCCATTGCAGTGTAAACACAAAGATAACCATGTCTCCTTTTTGCATCACCTCTCTGAGGGACATCAAGAGAAAATGGCAAGGAAGAAGGTAAATATAACATTAAAAAAATCTGAACGTAGTTTAGGTCTTGAGTAGCCTCTGATAATAAAAACCGTTTGTAAAGCTATCTTTATTCCAAAGAACACAAGGCAAACGTCTGGAAACCAAATCCAACTCAACCTTGTCATCCAACTGTGATGTTACAATAACCTAACAGGCCCCTTGTCCAAACTGACTATGTTGTTAAAAACAACCACATTATTAATCTGTAGTGTAACATGGATTTCCACCAGCAGGGGGAGTCACGTAGCCAAAATGGCTTGTGAACACAAGCCAACTAAATACTGCAAAACAAGGACCTGTTTTGTAATTTCATGAACTTGTTAGTGCAACACACACCTTGTAGCCTTTGATCTTACTCTCTATGCAATCATAATATTTATCAGCCACATAATCAAAATACTAAACATGATCAGTAATTTCTAGAAGTCGTTATCAATTAACCAATACATCTCCTTCAATTAATAATTTCAGTCATTGGAAATGGAATACCACAACAAATTTAAATTATAGCAAATACATATTTTCAATTAGAAATGAAGCTAGGTTAATTGAATCACATAATCTGCCAACACAACACGTGTTTAGACACCTGGATATTTCAGCCTTATTTATCTTCTACTGTCGTCTACGTAAAGTTCATTGTATAATGGTTGAGTTGATTAAAGTCCCGTTCAAATATATTATAAAAAAAAGAAACTGTTGCATAAACAGGATATGGAGGTTATTTTGCATACGGATAACAGCGCAGTCAATTTCATGTTTCTCTCCTGGCCTTCTTCTTCTTTGCTGGCTTCAAGACTTGGCTCTCGTCTGGGTTCTCTGGAAGACATATGAATCATTACAGCAATCAATCCATTACACAATCATAAGAAACTATCAATGTTATGTTAAACATTATAATTATTCTAGACAACAAAAACGGCGTCTATCATTTTAAGATGAGGAGTTGGGAGGAGTAAAAAGCTTGTGCAAGAAAAGACATTTAGGAACGAATGACTAAGAGTAACACAGCTCAGCCAGTTTTAACCTCGTGTTAAATACATCAGGGAAAATAGAGGGATGTTGGGATGGACTTGAAGGTAAACAGAGGGGCCATCTGGCAAGAATCACAAAGCCTAAGCCACTTCCTACGGCCTCATAAATAACCCACAGGAAAGGTCCAGCACCACAAAATAGGAGTGGAAAATAAGTAGAAACAGCGCCACTTGGTGGCCTGAAGCAAGTAATGCAGCAGTGGGGGACAAATAATTATAAAATATTAATCAATATTTTTTTGGAGGACTGTAAGTGACAAGAAGAGAGAAAATTGGCATTCTATAGTAGTTTATCTTCATTACACACTGCGTTTTCCAGCAAAGTTTTGAATAAAATAAAATAGCCAACCATTTTTTGGGTCGAATTACATAATAACACACATAATAATACTACATTTAATTATATGTAATGTGCTTATTAAAAAGACCTTTTAACGGACAGCCCCTAAACTAGTGTTGTGTTTATTCTTGACGTACTGTATTGTACTGGGGCAGGGGCGTTGTCCTGCTTGGCAGATGGCTCGGCCTGCTCTGTCCCCATGGTCTTCTGTGGCACTTTAGTGACAGGGGCTTTCTGGGAGGCCTTTTCCTTCACTGCTGGTCTCTCCTCTTTCTCCTGGAAAGCAGCGACAAGTAGGTTGATACACAGGGATGAGCTCATTGTCAAAGTCTATAGGTTCTTCTGATTCATTTAGCGCCATTTAAATGATTAAATAAACTACAGACATTAAGACGCAACATATTTCAATACATGTAAATACTAACATGCTTAAGCATGCGTGCGGCCGAAATGCGTTCGCTCAACCTAAGAGACAACATCTGGGTTTTTGAGTTGAGACATTATGAGCGTATAGCATATTACACTAATAGCATTTCTGCAAAGCAAAGGGTTTCTGAGGGGAAGGGAAAATTAACCTGCGCGGCAGCAGGCGGTGGCGCAGCGTTGACAGGCTGGACGGCGGGAGCAGTTCCCTGGGCAGGTTGCTTCTTCACTGGGGCCGGAGCGGAGACCTCCACCTCTGGCTCCTGACGGGAATAATACGCACAACACGGAGGGGTTAGAATCAGTGACCGGCCATCTTTAAGGCGCTTTGGGTCCAGAAGGAACGCTTAAAACTAAAACAAAAAAAGAAATATTATTATAGTTATTATTACAGAACGAAAGAGAAGACAAAAATAAATGAATAAATGAACGAAGAAGGAGAGGCACATAAAACAGACACCAAAGAGGAAGAGGATTTGTGGAATTGGGGATATGAAGTAAAATGCAAATGCAAAGAATAACAAAAGCCACTTTTCTTTTTTAAGTGACTAATACAGCCGAGTAGGTTGTAGAATATAAAGGACACAGGAGGTCGGACGTGGTCCGCAGGGCTTCGTACCCGAGAGGCTGCCTCCTCTGCCTTCTTCTTCTTCTTCTTCTTCTTCTTCTTCGATTTGGAAACTCCGTCAGCCGTGGAGTCAACCTTGTCTTCATCGGATACCTTGGGTAAAGAGAGAAGAATGTTCTTTTAAAAATATAAAAATATATAATAAAGAAAAAGATTAAAGATTGGTCTGCTAAAATGTTTTTGATTGTGGCCGCACTCATGCATGGTATTTCAGTTCACAATGCGCATTGATTGTAGACTAAAATATGAACGGTAGTGGCACCACATGAAAAAGTGTGACAGTTGGAGCCATCCAATAAGAATGACTGCACATTAAACTTGTCGAGATAAACAGTGCATATAACAAACATGCTTCTTCTGAAAATCCTTTAGTGCCACTAACCTAACCCGAACCCTAACAACAAGAAAGGGTATAAAATAAAGTTAAATAAAAGATTCCCCCTGGGCTGAGATGAGGTTTCCTTTGAGATGCAGGTGCAGGATATGGTGCAATGGACTGATACACAACTGTAGCCAAAAAGACACCCAAAGAAAGTAAGAAAGAAGTTTCATTTTCTGTTGGTATGTATGGATGGATGGATGTAGTCTATTTGAATATGTTTTTTAAGATCATAACTAGCCGGTGGTACAAAAAACATGATTACATCCGCTGGAATGCAATGTAACAATCCCTAGTGACCACTGCCACTGTAGTCAAGACCACATGTTAATTAATAGTCGTCACTAATTTGACTCCCACAGTACATATGTAAGTAAATATGCATAATTAATAAACTAAATAATTAAAATAAATGAAATAATTCACACTGTGAAATGGAACAGAATTTGTAAGAAAATACATGCAGAGCACAGATCTCAGTACAGCCCACATGCTGTCTGAGAGAGAAAACCAGGGACAGACCCTACAAACCTTAGCAAGCTCTGGAGGCTGCTGCTGCTGCTCCGGCTGCAGTTCCTGCTCCTCCTGCGGGGGCGCTGTCTCCTCTACAGGCTCCACATAATTCCCCCACTCTTCTGAGGGGGCATTCCAGTCAGAGCTAGGCTCCACAGCACCGCTGCTCACAAGGTTATCTTCAACAACACGCACACACATGCACACATGTTAAATCAATCAGCATAACAAACCGACAAAGATAGAAAATAAAAAATTTGGCAGTCTTCCTTTTGGTAGATTTAGACAAAATACTGATGTGATAGAAACAGTGCACAGTACTAAACTGTTCCAATATATATATATACATAATCATAATAAAATATGCAGAAGGAGTTTATTGTTTCTGAAAGTATGGAAGTAATGGATTCTTACTAGGCCCAGACCAGTCATCTACTGGGGTCTGTTCAAGCCAAGGCACTTCGACCACTGACTGAGGTTTTTCTGTTGGGGTACATTGAACCACAGAGTATGGAATCAATTCAAACTGAAAACCTGCAATATAAAATACCACGGTGATTACATTAATCCAATACATTTGTACAAAACACATTTCATTTCAAATTGCATTGTAGCTTAACATAAACATTGTGTTTGTTAAGATTAATGTGTTCTTTCAATGTGGACAATTATCTAGGGATACAGCCATTTTGTCTGTTGCAAGTTCCTAAAAGTTCCTATTAAAATTCCCATAAAAGCTATAAAAAGTCTAATGGAACTAGCATAGTACTTGAGAAAAGGAATTCATTATTACCAGCAGTACTAATTTCCGGATCGGGCGATGAACCAACTGATTCCTCTTTTTCAACCAGAGTCCATGTTCCTAGACAGAGTAATACAAAAAAACTAAAACTGTTAAAATGATTTTTAGAAGATGCCATCAAGACAAATGTTAAATATTTGAAACTATGAGTTGAATGTTGTTGCCACTAGTGAAAAATTCCACCTATCGTCTAATCACTGCAATAGGCATTGGCTTATTTTTCAGTACCCACAGCACTATGTTAGACATAGTGGGCAAAATGAACCTTAATGCCATGTTTCCCTTTAAACAATCGCATGTCAAAGGGTGAAACCCCATAACTCTAGAGATTAACTCGTACCATCGATGTCAGATGAACACGGGGAGACCTCTTGATTTGAAGGTTCAGGACTCTGATTGGCTGTCCAGCTGTCTAGACCAATAATGGGAGGAGGAACACTTGAAGCCACCTCAGACCATCCGGCAGATGCCACCACCACCTCCTCCGCCACCATGGGCTCAATGCTGACACCTGACACCCAAAGAACAAACATCTGACACCCAGCCAAAGCATACACTGATCGCATCGTCCCATCACTTAAAAATAGCAGTCCCAAGAAAAAGAGTTTAAAATAAAACACCCGAGGAATATTCAATGGCATACATTTTCCCACATGTAAAAGTCTATTATTATTATTATTATTATTATTATTATGTAACGTGAGTATGATTTATGGTCCAAAGTGGATTATTATTACCTTGGGGTTCGACGGTGGCAGTTTCTACTTTCTCAATCTTGACTTTGGAATCCCCTGAGTAGAAAAAGTGAAAAGTAATGGGTAAAGGGTTGTAGCTAGTTATACCAATAATGGCTCCCTTAAAGCTAATGAGAAGTAGCAGAAAGAGGCCTCTCACATGTACCCCCCCCCCCCCCCCCCTGCCCAATCCCCCACCCCCAGGAGCTTTATTTATAGAAAGTCTAGCCAACAAGAGACCTTCCAAACTCGACAACAGATCACCCAGAAGCAAGACAAGGCAAATTCTCTCTCTAGGCGCCAATTTAGGGTGTTTACCCAAGATGGCTAGAAGGCATCCGTGTGATTGTGGGTGAGAGAGAGAGAGAGAGGTGTAGAGAAAGAGAGGTAGAGAGAGAGAGAGATGCTACTAATCATCCAAGCCTATGTTCAAGGCTCACACCAAAAAAACTAAAGTTTATACGTATTATAATGTATTAGTGTGCCCTATAGCAGTATTACAAAGTATGTACAATACAGCACATGAATAATTAGAGTAATGGACACGGTGCAACATTGAAATGAAATAGGTTGATTAAAAATTAAAAACATCTGACAGAAATAAAATATGAGCTGCCTCCAGTAGAAAAAGTAACTTAAAAAAACCAACAACAAAAAAAACTGTAACATAGAAATGTTATCCGCTACCGTGAGCAAACCCATATGGTCCTTACCATGGTAACATGCACCCGTTCAACCAGTCACATCATTTACACTCAATGTTTGTAGTTGGTTTGCGATGGTTCTGTTTAGTTACCGGATGCTTAATAAAGCCCTTGATTAACGCTTATCCAGGTGATACAGTCAGGGATGCACCTATGTTCTCTACCTGACTTGTAGTTTTCACCATCATTTCTTGTGGGCACTTTTTTTGGTGGTCGCGATGGATGAAAAACCTCTGCTAAATGAATGGGAGGTCCTATTTCTGTCACGGAGGACGCGGCAGTACAGCGATACCTTTCTTCTTCCTCTGTCCAGCAGAGACAGGGGATGGTGCTGCTGCAGTGGGAGCTGCCTTGGGCTGCTCGGTGGGGCTGACGGAGGGAGTGTGCGCTCCACCGGGACTGGCTGAACCGTCGCTGGGGGTTTTGTCCTTGCGCCTCTGCTCGCGCTTCTCCTTGTGGCTGACCTTGGTCTCCCACGTGCCTGAGGAAAGAGGGTCAGGGTGGTGAGACGGACGGAGGAGATAACGTACCCGGAGAAGAAGAAAACAACAACAACAACAAAACAGTAGATATGGTTCCAGGTATCCAAATGGCTAACGAAATAGGCTTGGTAAAGAGAGAGTGCGTGAGTTCATGTCATGAGCTTTTGTGCTTTGGGTTTGTACCTTCTTCCGGCTCTTTGACAGCAGTAGTCACTGCTTTGGTCTCCTTTGACACCTGTTTAGACTTCTTCTTGTTCTTCTTTAGCTGGAATTACAGAAATAGACCTTAAGTTCTCAGCCCAATGATCACTCAATCAAATCAGCACCAGTCTCGAAATATATACATACATATATATATATATATACACACAAACACAAACACACACACACACACACACAAACACACGGCACTATATATACACTCATTTTAAACCACAAAACACTGTCCTTCCCTTCCTCAATAGACCTGTACATTTTCATATTTATGGACAAATCCTAACTTTAAAAGGAAAATATGTTATAACCACCACTTTCATATATCCCTACCATACCACAATTCAACATTGTACCAACCCAGATCTGTAAAGTTACGCGGGGAAAAAAGACCTTGATACCAATACAAAAATAAATAATTAACCCGCAAATCCAATAAAAAAAATTTGAAAGGTGATTGGTAGCTGCAGTTAGGACTGGATTAAAAAAAGACCACTTTAGATACTGAGGCAAACTCAGAAGGAAGACACCTCCTTCAAGAACATGCTGCCTCAGCAAGTTGTGAACCCGTAACCAGACACTGCCAGCTGGTCTGTCCGCTTCAGCAGCAGTAGACAGCAACTGGGTTGGATTAGGGGAGAAGTACCTTCTGACTCGCTGATCTTCATTCATAGATTTACACCTTGGATAGCTCGGCAGGTAAAATATCTAATTCGGATGCCGGAGTGATATTTAATGTTTGAGTACAAGCACAACCCAGGCTACCCCTCCTCAGTCGAAGACTCACAGGTCCCCGCCCAGTGCTAGAGCTAGCTACCTCAGAAGCTTTCTCGGTCTTGACTTCTGGCTGATGTGGCACTGTCTCCTCTTTCACGATGACTTCCTCCTCCTGTGTCTCGGCAACAGGACGCCCATTGGCCTGTGCTCTCTGTTGGAGAGGTTGACATAGATAGAGAGAGAAAAGGGAGAGAGACAGTGAACGATTAGTTGTGAAGCAGGAGAACAAACAATAACATCGACCGCACAAAAGGTACGCCATTGCCAAAGCAATCTTGTTTGCTTTCAAGCCTCATTCTGGTACGGCAATGTTCTACATGCGATTTTTGTAAACGTGTCATCCTCACACTGAGGAAAGAAGCCTGATCCATTAACCGGGTTAGCCAACTAGCTAGCTACTTAGCTGTAACTGTCAAGCTAGCCTTTCGAGGAGGAATCCTTGACTTACCTTATCCGATTTCTTCTTCTTTCTCTTCTGGTCCTCAGTCTTGGTCACTGGCTTAGCAACAGGAGTTTTGCTCTCACTACTGTCGTTGGCTGTGACTATAGTCGGTTGTTTCTTGAAGAAACCTCGGCAGGCTGAGGCCCACAAAGCCACCATTAGCACCAGACCGAGGCATGCCGCTAATAGGATCACCCATGTTGGTAACTCGGGCTTTAGACCTAGATCCACTCCGAGTTCGGAGTGCAATAAATCCACTCCCGTGGCCAGGAGTTCATTCAAACGCTTTGTGATCAGTTTGACCTGTTGTGAGGTCGCGTCCTGCCACTGCCCCATCTGCATTTCTTTCAACACTGTCGATTCGACACCCTTTGATGGTTAGCTAGCTATCCTAGCTAAGAATAACGGTTTGGTTTAGACATGGCAAACAATAAAACCACCACCTGCTTGCAATCCACAAATGCGTAGAAACCTAGTTGGTAACGTGCTTACTCGGAAAGCAGACCTTAATCCCAGTTAATTTAAATGCCCAAGAATGTGTGGCTATCCAGTACATTAGCCAGAAAGCTATTGTATATCTGCTAAAGATGCGTCTCCTGTCAATTTAGTAGACGCCCGTCCAAACCCTCTTGCTCCGAAGGACTGAAGCAGACAACGGTGACAGCGGCACAGTGGGTTCAGAAGCAAGTCGTCATGAGCGAGGACGAGGTTTTCCGGTTCGGGCGTGGCTATGGAAATTGGCATACTTTAACTATGTAAAGGCGTTAGAACTGCATTACTTGATGAAATTCCAAAGTGTCAAAAACACAGCTAATCAGTTCAATTTCCAAAGTAACTTTACAGATACTGATCGATCTCTCTCTCTC
>JAVQJS010119792.1:0-14912 GCA_036024795.1 Galaxias rostratus | reverse complement strand
GTCAGGTTCTGAAACAATAGGGAAGGTAAGTACACACACTAAACAAACATTAAACAAAGTTGACCAGACATGACACACACTAAACAAACATTTAACAAAGTTGACGAGACATGACACTTATCTCAGTGGTCATAGCGTAACAGGGGACCTCTGGAGTGATGTGCTTGCCAAGATCAAAGCCTGTCGGATACTTTGCAACTTAAAATAGGGTCTAAAAGTGGTCCGAAATATGGTTCTTAGTGGATGGCTCCATTTTCCCTCCAAAGTGGCACAATAACTTTGAAATGTTTCAAGTGACGTCATTTTATTTAGTCGCAGCCTATCGTTTGTTGCTAGTCATTTGACATGGATAGTAAATGTGATGTGGATGAGGATGTGTTTGATTAATTATATCACATTATTTTGTTTTAAATATGTTTCAATGCAGTTTCATTACTTTTTGGTTTTGTAATCTAGGTGTAAATTGTTTATACGCTTTTGATTGATATCGAATTATTATGGTGCCGTTGAGTTGCAAGTGCTAAAATAGGAGCCTAGTTATTTTCTTAAAGGTCAGAAATAGTTGCTTCTTTAAGAATTGTACAATATGCACCATCTACTGTACCACTAGACAGACCCGCCAAATAAGAGATTGAATGTGTTCTTTAGTCAAAGTCATACATCACAGAGGGAATTACGTCTGCCTTTTTTTTATTTAGATTTTCTGCATTTTGTTTGTTAAATCTAACATGGCTTGAAACATTTCACTTTGTATTTCCACCCCCAGATAGTAATGAATTCTGTCTCCACACAAACTAACATCCATTTCCATTAAAATAAGATAAAAAATTGTGACACTTCCATTTTGAAATGTTCTGTCATTGCGCTTAATTTACTACTTAAATTGAGTGAATTATATTCCATTGATTGGAGGAAAAATTATCTACCTGTTATTTTAACTAGGCAGGGTTGCCTCAGTATAATGAACTTTCCAATGAAATGCTAAATTTGATGGAGAGGTGTCTTTTGCGCACTAACTCTGCATTGTCCCAACGCTCTTTGAACAGACAGACTGGGGAAATGATTTAGAGTGACATTCTGTCAAAGAATAAAATGCTGTCAGCCCATTCAAACATCTTTATGGCTAGGTAGGTTGTCAGTCTCCCTGGAGGAGCGGGACCTTTCTGCAGATAGCACCTGAAAAAAAGGTGATTTTCATATCCGGCAGTTTCCAATTGGTAGCTGAAGGCGAGGTTTTCCCTATGGCACACAGACTCTTCATTATAAAAAGGCCTTGGCCGACCATTTTCTGCTCCGTTGTGACCTGATGACTTTCTAGAGAGCGTTGCCTGGGATTAAAGCACATCCCTATTTTTTTCTCATGTTTCCTCCTTGGGAGACCTAGTCAAAGCTCTGTGTTCTTGCTGTAATATACATGGTAGGATTGTCCCTTTGCAGGATTGCTTAGATTCCCACAGAATCATAACTCACCACTGGACTGTGGAGAACTTAGATGGGTCCAGATTGTATGAGTAGGTAATCCACATGTAAAGTGTCCGTGGCTTTTTAGTCAGTATTGTAATACTGGCGTGCAGGGAGTTTGTACGTCACGGCCTGTTGCTGCCCTAATGAAAGCCTCTCATTGATTTGTTATGAGGTATCTCAAGCGGCAACGGGTTTTCTAAGGAAATGTTAGAGCAGCGTCTATGAAGAGGATTTGCCGATATCTCACTGTATACTCCTTGTTGTTAACTAGTCTGGAACAGGTACAAAAAAAGAGTCAATTATTGTAAACAAAATAGGAAATGTGGGAAGATTCAGTGGCAAGACTAAGTCCGATATGTGTCTGCTTTATAGGACCGCTCTTTGTTGAAGTACAGTAGTGTGAGATTCCAGTGTCCTAAGATATACTCTCTATGTCCCTCATCTTGCCCACATGCAATAGCGGCAAACCTCTTTGCAGACATCAAATACAAGCAAAGCTTAATTATCCAATTTAATGGAACCAGCTATACAAGGATAAAAAGGATGACATCCCTTTGCTTTGCACATTAACCTTGTGATATACCAGAAGGTTGCATCGTATACCAGTGCAAATGTCACTCAGCTTATTCATCTTACCGAATCGTAGTTGACTATTTGTAATGGGTTCCATACAACTGCGGGTTAAAAAGGAATAGAAATGGGCAGTTTGCAAGGTTGCCCCTAACACTTTACAAAATCTACAGTATTTACTGAAATAGAAGTTACTCGCTGATTCCCATGGTTGGAGTCCTATCATGTGTTGTGATTAAAAAAAGGCATTCGACTGATGCACATTGATTAGATGCTTGCTGTTCATAAACTGTGGCAGCACATACTCCGTCAGCTGGGATAAAACGTAGGTGCCATACTGGCAAAAATAATCAACTATGTCAGCTGCTAACGTGATAACAAGGATTTCTCTCCACATTTCATGATCTTCGTTACTTGCTGTATCATGCCTATCAAATGTGCTTTTTATGTTTTGCTCAAGGTGCTCAGAGCTCCCACAAACCATAAATTTGTGTTTGAATACTTTCTAATTAGTTTTGCTGAGGGAAAGTTTTATAGTGTGGATATTGTTTCACCTTATGGGAATTGAATGAAATTAACCAGGAGTGTATATCATTTCCGTGGCGTGAGCTTAAGGCAATACATACATATTCCTTGTCATTAGCCTATCATGCATGTTTCACTCTCAGGAAATCAGTAAATATCACCAGTACAACACCTGCTTTTCGGAGTTGTAGGTAGTTCTAATTTCTAGCATTGAATAAAGTGAGATAACTCTCTGCTTTAGGCAAAATACATGCATAAATGTATGTGACTATACAGAAAGAAAGTCATTCCCTTCAGCAGTGCACATGATTTATTTTTTAACATTGTGCAGCGATAAGGGATTTAACTAGTGTGTCAGCGTCTGAACGGATGTGAGTCTGGAAGATGATAATTGGAGAAGCTACATTTTGTACACAATTTTGGTTGGTGGTACAGTTAATTACTTGAATATAGTCACTGACAAAGGTTTGATTCATTGATAGGTGAATGGATGGATGGATGTGTACGGAAAGGGTTCAATGTGCAGTACTATTTTTTTTAATGTCCACGCTTTTGTTCAAGACACCATGTACAATTGGTTAGCTTTGCTGCTGCCGGCCCCTGGTCTGGTCATGAAACTACTCTAAAATGACTTTAATGTCACTAGTTTGTGAGTTAATTGAGTGGAACAGCTGGAATCAAGACGTTAATGACTAACTAGAGGGTAAACACCTCCCTTAGGGAAGCACCTCAGGGAAACACTGTTTCAATCAGCTCAAAACAGCAAGAAGCCACATCTTACTGGGGATTCTTTGCAACATTACCAACGGCAGTAAAAAAGAAGTCGCCAAGTCCATCCAGGCCAACTTATCCGAGTGAGAATGACGCCTGACAAATTAAGTTTGGACCAGGATGAAACCCACTTTCTCTCAGACCGACTTTGTGAACACATTTTAGCAAGCATGGCCACAGGTTTTGATCAGATCAGATTAAACCAAGTATGACTGAGACCAAAGCATGTCTTAATCTGGACATGGTTGACATAAGTACATTTGAATTGTAAGGTCAAGATTTGCATCTCTAAAGTATTTCAGATGATGCACTTTTAGACTTGAAAACAACTTATCTCTGTCTATGCCTTGTTCTGACTGAGGTGTAGGACCTTCTACACAGTTATCATTGTCATCTTGATTGACTGGTAGACAACAGATTGTCTTGCATCCTGGCACTGCCTCTGCAACTCAAATCATATTTTGGCACCAAAGACAAGTCGCTGGCGATGACTGGCTGCTGCAAGAGCCCGCAGGGCCTGGCTGACTGGCCGGCTAGCTGGCCGGCTAGCTAGCTGCTCCTGGATTGGATTTACTGATAATCTAGTAATGCGGCCCCAAAATCCCCCCTACCCTATCACCACCCAGCGGGGAAAAAAGTCCTTGGCCAAAACAATGAGGCTGATCCACCGAGCCAATGCATTTGGTGCGAAACAGACTGTGTTTACATTCAAACTGTGCCAATACGATGCTTAAGAGCAACAGTAACAATTCTGTTGAGGCCTACACAATTGACTGGGAATTACATTTTCTCCATCCAAACATGATTATGGTGTGGCTTAGTGGCTGTCTGAGAATGCTGATTGAATTCCAGCCTTAACAACCTCAAACCAATCAAGGAAGCCGTATTGATTAAGCAGCATCCCGTTAGCAGAATATTGTCTTTCAATTACAATTCACAATATGTTTTCTTTTATTAGTTTAAAAGAGATATTGATAAAAAACAAGACATCAGTACCATAATATGTTTTTTTTAACACCAGCATAATAGATTATTTTCTACTGAGGAGACAATACTTTGTTAAGTTTTTTACACAAGTTCTTTCTTCTGGGAAATGTTGCGCGATTTGATTTATATTAACACGTTAACAATTAACATTGCATGGTTGCATGAACACCCATAGCTTCATGTATTAAGTATTCACATTTCCTTTTGCTTTTTTTTTGCTCTGCATGATGATATTCTTAAAATGGTAATACCTGTCATTTCTGCCAGGGGTACGTTGCCCTATTCCCAGGTGTCATCGGCTGCCATAAGGCCCCGGGCAGGTGGTGAGGAGTCTTTGACATTGACTAGGTGGAATTAATCAGGAGGAATTCATGGGGAGTTCAGCCTGACTTTCACACCTCCACAACTGACCGACAATGCTCCCGCGTCTTTGTAATCCCTGCCTACCTACCGACCCCAACTCCTCCTCTTCCTTCTCCTCCCCGGGCCTGTCTTCCTAGCTTAATGTTTCCTTGATATTGCTTGTCAGCATACTCCAAAAAGAACATTGTATAGAGTTGTTTAAGTCATTTACTATTATAACCTAAGATGTAATATCAGGATAGCTCAAACAATAGAAGACACCAAACTACTATATGGATAGGGCTATTAACCTTTTAATTTGTTTGTGGTGTTCAAATAGCAGCGATGACAACAGAAGGAATTCTTTTGTTGAATAAAGTTGCTTTGTAATCCCCAAAACAAAATACCCTTAGTTATTATGCGTGTGCTTGTGTCACTTTATTCACCAGTATGTGTCTTTACGTGTACATTCTCATGTGTTCCTGTTTCATGTTTATGTGTCGTTGTCCAATGTCATAAAAATGTGCCGTGTATCTCACGAAGTGACAACCGCACATTTTGCACCCAGATGGACCATGTTGCAGTGGGTGCTGCTCAGACAGAGAGTGCTCAAAAAGCTCTTCATAGCCCAGGTCTCTTGGCATGTGACCTTATTCCCTGTGACATTTTCAACCATTAATCTCCAGACATAAAGTGATGGAGTACCATTCCGAGGCTACATTGTGCTCATGTCACACCATTTTCTGGGTGGCACAAGGGTCGGCCAGGCCCATGGAGGCTTCCTTGGGCCGGGCCTTGCCTTTGATTTAATCAGTCTTTCTAGGAGATCACAGGTCAGATATTGACATTTATTTCCTCAGGTGAACAATGAACACCAGAGAGGACAACAGCTCCAGGATCAAATATGAAATCATATTTTTTTTTGCTCAGGAACATATGACACCCTGTTCACAATACCAAACAATGTAGCTTTGGTGTCTTCAAATGTACTGACATTTATTAATACATTTTAGCCATCATGTTCATAGAAAGTTGTCTACCGTCTGGTTATCCACAAACCAAGAATCTTTCAAAAAGGACGCTGATGGTTATTTCGGAAGATGGGGTCTGTTATTTTTAAAATGTCACTTGAGACTTGTCAAAACGTGCTCTCAGTTTTCACTAGAAAACAATAGGTCTACAATCCTCCAATCACTGTCACATTGGCATAATAGAACATGGTTGTTCAAAATGTCATAATCTTGGTAAATTCTTATTTTGTGCTAGTTTTTTTTATTTATTACATTTTGTTCGTATAATGAAGTACCCAGACATTCTTTGGAGCTTGGAGATGTCTTTCACTTTTTTCAAACCATTTATTATTTCAGAACTAACCATTTCCAACCCATTAAGTACACCATTAAAAGCAAGTATTGATTGATTAAGAATTCTCAGAGACCTATCTTGTCATTGAGAGGCAATGAAACAACCCGTCTAGCCTCATGGAGAACCTGGCAAGTGGCTGGCTGTCAGGTATGTTTGCTGGGGCAGTATATTGGGAGTAAAAGGTTAGGCCCACCACTAAAACAGGGACACAAACAAAGCTGCTGGATATTTACACCACTGACCCCTGTGCTCTTTATCACCGTTCTTTTATCTTGGTGTGCAATAATTCTTTATAGATCAGTTGACGACCTATCCAGGACAACAGTTCCATGTTTCAAGCTTCTTATCAAGCAGGGGGTGGTATTGCATTCATGTTTGTTTTTTGTTCAGTGGGCAATACAGCCAGAGGGCCTGGCAGGCTAGTGCCCTGGGAGTTGTGTTGGAGATGTTGTCCTGATGCATTGTGAAATCAATGGGGCCAATAGAGATACTGCATTCCCCAATGTCAAAGCTTTGCCTCTTCATGGCACATTTATTTTTGTGGCAACAGCTGTTGCAATGGCTTTGCTTTTTACACCCTGGCAAGTCTTTCGAAAAGTAATAAAAAAGACGGCCTTACATTTTAGGACAGTTCTCTGTAATAGTGTCTCTCTCCTTCGTCCATTTATGTTGTCTCAAACTTTGTTATGCACTACTTTCTTCCAATAGTAAATATGTTAGTAAGTAAGTTCCTATGTACGGGGGAAATAATGAATTGTCTTAGAGGTTGAAAGACTGTGTAAGATGTGAAGTAAAATTGGATTATTGATTGTTAAGAAATTGCTTGCAACGTTTAACTTTTAAAAGATGCTTCTGCTAGAGTTTATCAAGGATGCATATCCCTGCGGTCAATCTTGACCCTGTATGAGTGTGGTGACCTCCATATTTTTGGTATAGATATTGACAGGTATACCAGGACATAAAACCCTGAATATTGCTACTCAAGCTGCACCATCTCTCATGGCTGCTTTTTAGATGATGCCGCAGCTCCAGAGAGCTTGAGACTGAATTAATAATGAACAGAGTCAATAGGCCCTAGTGTCCCACTCTCTAAGGAATCACCTTGGAATGACTTTGCCCAGGTAGCGAAGTAATTCTTCCACAAGGAAAGAAGCTAGGCCTACATGTTTACTTCTCAAGTTATGCTGCTGTCCAATTCTCTGTATGGAAGCGTATGAGTTTCAACACTATCTTTATTTTATTCCGAAAAAGCTCCAAGTTGGAATGTCTATTGCATGATGGCCTGATCATCATCATTAAATAATCACCACCACAAAGCAATTTCATGGCAATGTTTGACATTTTGCAATATATAGATACAAAGAGATTTTCCTCAGCTAGGTTTTCATCATGGCAGGGTTAACATTGGTAACATTTTGAAACCCCTCGTAAAATGCTTCCCTATTGATTTTTGGAGTGAAAATATAATAAGAAGCAGTGCCTATATAGCACAGTACCTGTCGATCAGGGCCAGTGGCACCCACTTCTATCTTCAGTGGCACGAAACTCACACTTCGCAACGCGGCGCAAATTTGCATATTCAAAACTGTCTTTTGCAGTAGAAGACACGACACGAGACTACAACTAGACGTTTGGGTTCAAAGGGTTTAATGTAAGCATTCGGCAGCAAAATGTATCTATTTTTTTTGTTCTCCTGCTCCCATGTTAAATAAATATCTCAACACATTTGCAAGGCGCATGTCTCTATTATTACAATACTATTAGGCTTTTACTATAAAAGTAACTTCAAATGAATACAAAGGCAATTGCAGTTATTTGAATGGCAGTTCTTCATCATCTAAAAATTTAATGATTGTGACAGCCCTAGTTCCATAATCTGAGAGTGCAGAAAGTAGTGTTGGGTGTAATGCAAGTTTGGTCTATCTGCAGTGCCCAGTTTGTTTCCTGTTACCGGTCACACACCATAGGACACACTGTGTCGTGTTACCAGTCACACACGATAGGACACACTGTGTCGTGTTACCAGTCACACACGATAGGACACACTGTGTCGTGTTACCGGTCACACACGATAGGACACACTGTGTCGTGTTACCGGTCACACACCATAGGACACACTGTGTCGTGTTACCGGTCACACACAATAGGACACACTGTGTCGTGTTACCGGTCACACACCATAGGACACACTGTGTCGTGTTACCAGTCACACACAATAGGACACACTGTGTCGTGTTACCAGCCACACACCATAGGACACACTTGTGTGTGGAAATGGTCCCAACTTTTGAAGTTATAAGGTTGGCAAGTATGCACGTGATGCAGGTAAAATTTTAATGTTGGAGCCTGACGGACCTTTAGTAAGTAGTTCCAACACAGAATAGACGTTTATTTACTTCTACCACTCAATTATATAATCATTACCATGCTTAGATCTCGCTCCATTGATTTAGAGGTCACTCTTTGTGTTAGCTAATGGTTAGCTGACAAAAGTTGAGTTCTTGTTTAGTCTTGTAAAATAGCGACATAATTGATTGTGTCTTGGTGTAAGAACTAGTTGGGACAACCCTTCAGTTAACTACACAACAATTATGAATTCTCAATGTAAATTGATTAACATTATTGCACATGTAGGCCATGTGTTTACAGCACCACTTTTGGTGACCCCTCGGGAATTACTCTTGAGAAAGTGCCATGTAATTATCCTCTCTAAAGTTGATATCAGATTTTCGTCCCCTGTCTGTGATCGTTTTGTTATGTGAAAAATATAAAAACTTGCATCGGCTGGATGTTTTTCAGAATAGGCGGATCAATACTCCTGGCTGGTGCATGGGGACTCTTTGAAAAGATGCCTTGTCAATCTGTCAGAGGTCATTAGCCCGCTACACAACATAATATAATATGACTTTGGGGGGTAAAAGGGGGGGGTTGTGAGGGGGGGGGGGGGTTTGCTGGTAGGCTGAGTAGTAAACACATTCTGTTGCGATTTTCCTGCCTCTCCTGCCACCATGCCACACCTCTTCAAAATGCATTTGGTTAAAGAAACACTGCCCAGTTTTTCACTCGGCTTGATTGTCGTTGCAAGGTTTCTAGAAAATAAAGAGCGGAGTTAAGAGTATTTTCAAATATCCGCTCTGAGTTAACGATGAAACCCATGGCATTCAGACTGAGGTTGCATGCCAGCCTTTGCTCTTCTTTGGTCTCCAGATGCAATTTATTATCTGCACAAAAATATTGTGGTTTAGATTGTGTGTTAGATTCAAAGTAAATGTTGTACTTAACTGAGGGTTGATTGCCATATATTTTGAGACTACTATGGCAAAGGGCAAGGTTTCCCAATAAGCCTGTTACGGTCTAAGCCCTTTATTTGTACCTGACTGGTTTTCACAGAATATTCTTTGGACAGCTGTCTCATCGCAGTATTGTCTTTCAGCATTGTATCACTGCCTCAAACTGGTCACGGAACGAGAAGAAGAGTAAAGAGTGAGAATACAATTTAGAGTGGGAAGGTGATTGAAATGGCCATCTTCCAGAGGTTGAGGGCAGTTGAGGGTGTGTTTACGTGGGGGTGAGAGATAGCGATGGTCAGCCGGTCAGCTCAATTACCCAGTGGGTGATAGTCTCCCCTCGCTCTAGCGCAGAAAAAAGGGTTTATTATGACTCCCACACGGCTCCACTTGGCTCCAGTTTGTTTTGTACCATAAGTTTCCTTTCAGCAGAAGAAATCACTTGAACCCACTTGTCAAAAAAATCGCACTGACCAGTTTGTGATGAACTACTTTGAATAAATTGCCATGGTGATGAAACAAAACTTGAAAAAGGTTCAGCTGGACGTTATGACAGATTTAACACAAAATTGTGTGATTGCATTTAAGGATAAACTCGTTTAGTAATTATTGGTGTCAATAAATTTGTACTTTAGTTTATTATGAATAGTAAATTTGTTATTCAAGATGAGTCCTCTTAAAGTAAGTATTGTATTGATTATCTGTCCTTATCGTATTATACAGTAAATACATACAAATCTCCCTTAGAGGATCTCTGTTCCTATATTAAAGATAATCATTATTATTTTAAAGCACACTGCGCTTTATTTTATTTGATAGCTTACTAGAAAAAATGTATTTCTGTCCGTGTTTTAAGTAGTTTTTTCATTTTTAAATCTTTTTACTTAATTTAGTGAACTGCTTCCTTTGTTTTAATAAATCATTTGAATGTCTGAACAAAAATAATAACCACTGTGGAAAAGTATACAATTTAAAAGGGACGTGTTGCTCAGTTTGAGGGTTCGCTCAAACACAGTTTTAGCATTATTCTTTATCACATACTGCATAGTGTGGACAACAGCAAGTAATGCCGAGAAAATCTTGAGAACGCTTCTCCCCAGTGAAGCAAGACATGAGGAGTGCAGGAATGGGGAAGTGGGGAGCACACGCAGACACTGACTGAGAGCAGAACCTGCTCATGAAAGCTTATCAAAGGGGAGATTCCTGCCGCCACTCATGGGAATTTGATTTTTCCTCTGAGATATCTCCCTGGAGAATCTGCTGTTTTGGGATCCAGCCTTTAACATCTCTCACGTGGATACTGAAGAGATGTGTTCTTCTCCAATACCTCACCATTTACCTAATGTGTTATTCTCACTTTTAAAGTGATTGTTTCAGGCAGTTTATCAGTAAATCTAAAGATAATTAGTCTGCAGGATAATTGGCAACCAATGGCTGCACTGTCCGTCTTTATATTCTTAAACTCTGTATTGTCAAAGGATTTTTTTTAAGGGTGAGCCAGGCCCCACAGGCGCATTAGTCACATGCCTTTCATTGAATTTCTGAAGTAGCAAGGACAAAATGGGGAAGAAAAAAAAGCACAGGTGGAACAAAAATGATTGACAGAACTAGGGACAATTAAAGTGGAGTTGTTAAGCAAAATAGAGGATTTAGATCTTCGAAGGACGTCAGCCCATGCCCCTGTGTGCGTCAACCTTGCTTCAGTCTCCGGTGCCCCCGGGCTTAAAAAGAGGAGCTTTCCTCACACCCTTGTCGAATGTGTAATCGCAGTCAAGAATTACATACTGGGCAATTACACTGTCTCGCCTTTCTGTCCGCTCTACTTTACAGCTATCTTTTAATTGGAGAAACAGTGAGTCGTTTCACAGAGGATGAGGAGGTTCCATAGTGGAACCCATATAGAAATGGGGAGCTCTGGTTTGCTCTGTATTATGAGTTCACCCCAAGCCACACTTTTTAATAGTCAGGAATAGCTCTCCCACCAAGGTTACTTTCATTTCCACAGTGAGAGGGTGCCTTTCTGTTGTCTGTGCACACCAGAGCTCTGTGATTAGAGCAGCTTTGTCATTAATGGGATTGTATAGACTAAAAATGTCAGATCTTCACATGCTCTGTCTTCATAATATCTATAAACTTTTGAAGTGTGGGTATTGTTTGGCAGGCATAAAAAAAACTGGAAAAGGGCAAGGTGAAAATCGAAGTTTCATGTGACGGGATAGAATTAGGTTACAGATACATATTTTTCACCCTTCTTCCTTGCCCGGGGAAATTCCCAAGAACAAACCCCACAAATCATATTCAATTTGATCCCACTGCCAAATGACTTGCTAAATTATGCATCATTTTTTAATTGGCCGCACTCAGGGTGGATGTGGGATTTCTTTTGTGAATATGTGATGTGAAAGGTGAGGCCGTGTTGAGTCTGGCACAGGCATGCCCTGGCTGTTTTTCAGAGGTCACGTTCTGGAGCAGTAAGGGGCCCGGCTGCCTGCTGTGCTGCCTGACGCGCCCCTCCGCACCTCTGCCTTGACTCATTTCACCCCGTAGCGCCTCCTGGTACCTTCTGTTTTACCCGGCGGCCAATGTAGAGAACACTTTACCACCTCATCCGTGTATTTCCCCACCGTTACATTCTAAGGATAGTCTTATTCTTTAAAACGAATGTGCCAGAGAAGGACGTCAGTTTGACCTGAATGAGAGGCCTTACACTTCACTGTGAAAGTGAAAAAAAAGAGATTAACCTGGATGTGGGGCTCACTTCAAGAGGGTAACCTTCTACATGTGGTACGCTATGTGATCTTGATACCCTTCGTAATTGAAGCTATTTCGGTCGGAGTGAAAAAGGTTTGCTTGAACGCTCGCATTAAGTATGCCGCGACCTCTAGCCAACTTCCGTGTGCTCCAAGTACAACACCCCGACAAAGCCCTTAACTCTAATTACTTCTTATTGACATGTGCAGATTTGGAAAGCACTGTGGACTCCCTTAGGCCCCCGGTGATATGATTACTGAGATTAGTTATGTGATGAATCACCACATCAAGCCTACATACACCATTTCCAAAATCTCTCAGGTGCACAACTCTGGATGCTAATATCGGTTGCATTAAGTTGCAGTTAACACACCTAACAGAATGGTTTCTCCTACCGCTAATGAGCCATTAGCTTTCCTAACTGCATAATGTGCCTTGGGTCCAGCATTAGCCACCTCGGAATCCATATTCATGACAATGTTTGAAGGACTCCAGAGGCAATGAAATTTCCCCTGACAATGGACAGCTACCTTTTCATCAACTAAATGATTGCAACTTAAGTGTTTTGTTGGAAGAAATAGACCTTCAAGAAATGTTCTGCCAAAAAATTACGTCGATTTTAAAATCAAGTACAATAGCAAAAGAAATGTGTTTTCAAAATGTGATTATTGATGATAAGTACCACGCCTTTGTGTCAAAAATATTGTAGTTTAATTTGTTATCCACAGAGTGAATTCATTAATTATTTAGTGAAGTCAACCGTGCACCTAATTTGTAGATATGTATTTTCCCCCAATGACTTTCTCTAAAACAGCAAACAAATGGCCTGCCCACTGCAGACACGTGACCTGGTTGTAACTACAAACGACTGCAACAGCAAAAGATTAGGTGCCAAGGTACTACAAGGGTTTCGCTTCCAACTTCCATTTTTGTACAGGTCCCCTCATCTGCTCCCAAGCAAGGCATGATGGGAAAGCCATCTGACAATTCTGGGAGGATTCCCACCCCCTTCCCCAACAACCTCAGTCAAACTCTGGGCTCCAAAAAAAACACCAGATAGAAGGGTGCTGTTAATAGTGCTATCCTCATATTGTAATGCCATCTGGTCGGCTGCATACCGTCTGGGGAGAAACATCAATTTGATGCTTTGGGTTTCTGTGTATTTTTTCTCCCTCTCCATCTTGACAACCCACTCTAACTTGTGAGTGTAATATCAGGTGATAATGTAACTTGTCCATCTCTAGCTCTAAAAATGTCAGGATTCTCACAATGACCAATAACAAAATTTTCACCAGCCCCATTTAATGTGCAGGCACACACATTCTGGACAGAGAGTCCATTTTCTAATTGGGTTCTGACATTGTAAGCGTATAGAATACTGCTTGTCTGTATGTGCTATCACCATACTTATTATGAGAGATTGACACTGCTAGTCTTAGCTACCAGATTCAATATTATATCAGTGTATCCTCGACAGATAAGTAAAAAAAATGGTGTGCCATAAATGTTGTGCTGTTTTTTCTTTTTTTAATCATAATTCTGTGACCAGCTTCTGGTAGTAATGATGTTGATGCTATGTCATATGTGACTTGGTTTCAGGAAAAGAAAGATATTTTTAAATCCTTCTATCCTACTGATATCTGTGTAAAAGATTGAATCACACGTGACTGTACACATTCGACCAGTCGGCACAGCACAGCTTGTAAGAGACAATCCCAATCCCAGTACCCCAGACACACACCCACAAGCGTGATATCCGACTGTAATGAGGCTGCTGCTTGTGGGGGGCCTAGCTTGCCTGTTTGGACGGCTCCTGTTTGGATCAGTGATTAAGGATTAGACACTAGGGTGAGGCCCAGATGTGACGCTGGCGCCCGGAGCTGCCTTCCAGAACCAGAAAGCCTCAGGTCTTACCCACTAGGCACTGTTTCCCCATGGCCACACCACAGCTTCTGAAAACCCCAAGGGTGACCTTACCCGCAGAGGTGTGAAGGCTTTAGCCGCCTTGCTTTGTGACTTTGAGCACCACCGAGCTTAGTGGATACTAAATTATCCACTCTGTCGGCGCATCATGACATTTTAATTCCCACTCTTTGCCAAGCAAACTTTTGAAGGCACATTCTAAATTAATTCTGTATAAAACACCTGGTCTCCAAAGGTATATGCATATTTTAATGTAAGAAGAAATCTAATCAGTTTTTTACTGTGTGTTGTAGAATGGGAAGGTTCATTGCGTCATTGTCATTCTGGTCCAGGTGTAGGGCTTTAGTGGGACACCTCAGTAGAATACAAAAAATTCTTCCTCTCACAATCTGCTGCAACTGTTGGCAACAATTTTTTATATAAACAGAATATCAATGCATTTGTTAATTCTAATATCACATTGCAATGTCTATGGGAAAATAAAAAATAAATGCGGCTTCATTGTACTTGTAGAATTACCTGGGTTCTAAACGTTCTTAGTCCTTCACATGAATTCTTATCTGAAAATTATACAAGAGTGCACTAATGCCACCATCTTCATTAAAGGCTTTCAAAAAAAGTTTTCAAAATGTTCAAATATTTATTTAAGTACATTTTTATCAGTAATGTTACAACTGTATCAATTTCAACAATTCCTCATACTTGATTTAGCTGCTATGACCCATAATAGCAATTGTATCACACAATGCAGCCTATTACTACATGACTGTAACACACACACACACACACACACACACACACACACACACACACACACACAAACACACACATAATGTATGTATAATTATACACATGTAATTTATAAATCAATCTGGATCCCACAGAGAGAGAGGTTCAGTAGAACCACAGCATCACCACCACCTCCAC
>JAVQJS010119769.1:0-13546 GCA_036024795.1 Galaxias rostratus | reverse complement strand
TTGGCGGTGTTTTTCACGGGTGCTTGGCTTTTTCTGGTGCCTGTTTTGTGGCTTCTGCCGGTGGTACACCCCCCCCCCCCCCCCCCCAAAAAAAAAAGCATCTAGTTTGTGGCTCCTATGTTTCATAAAAACAAAAAGTCCTGCGCGTCGATGTCCAGCATTGACACCTGACTGCTTTGTGTGCCATCACATATCACCTTTGTGTGCGTTTTACGGTGTTTTTGTGTGTGTGAGCGAGAGCGCGCGCTTATCCTGCATGCCCACCTTGTTTTGTCCGTCTGTTTGTCTCATGTGGCCGAGGCAGCTGCTAAGGCCAGTGTGGACACGGCAGAAGCACAGCGAGAGCCGCCACCTGAGAGTAAAGCTGAGCCTGACTCAGAGTCGAGAGACGAGGCTAGGAGCAAACCAGGTACACTGTGGGCGTCCTGTTTGACCGGCAGGACAAGGACATGTTAGACACTGTCTTGTCTGTGCTCTAAAGAATGTTTGATAGAAACAGTTCTTACTTTTGGTAGATTTAAATCGTGTTTTGTTTAGTACCCCCTAGTGTAATGTGTCTTTATAGAACAGTTGTGTGGGTATCTGTATGTAAACGTTTCTACTACGAGGCCAACTATTAATTTGCTCTGGAATCTACCAAATACACTAATCTTTATAAACTAGGAGATGGGTCTTGGCGTTCAGAGCAGGGTGGCCCTGCAGTGCAAACAACTGTTTTCACGGTAACGTCTTAGAATCAGACGAGAGCTGTCTGTGACAGTTGCCCTAGTCTGGTGACAGGCGGCTCCGACAAAGGGTTAATCCCTTGCTAACACATGCTCCACGAGCGTGGCTCTCCCTCCCCGTGACCCTAGCACCTCATGAATAGTGATGGGAACTCACTCAGCCCACAGTCGCGCCGCAGATACGGCCCTATCTCCTTACAGCCCTGCTGGGATAGCTGGCCGTGTGTCTGTGCTCTGCCAGGTTCTTCACAAAAAGAGAAAGAGGGAGAGAGAGAGAGAGGTCGAAGCCTGGGTAAATGTCAGCTCGTTGATAGGAATCATTCCTTGAAATGTTAGGTCTGCCCTGTATGGGAGAACGCAAATGGTATCTTGAAGAATTCCCGTAGACATACCCTACGTACACGTATGTAGCCCAGACACAGCTGACAAGACGGAGCGTAGCTCATCCATTACATTCCGTCAGTTCACACGACCGCAGCTCCTGGATTTGACAGACCGGCGCACTCCCCATGCACAAGGAATTCCTGGAAAAATCCTGAAAACTGAAGTTTGGATTTTTTAAATACTGCATCGCTCATTGTTTAATTGCATATTGTATGTGCACACGTCGTACTCACACCAACATCGAGACTTCATATGCCTTTGTACTGTAGCTCAAATGTCTGTGTGTTCATGTCAAGTCGTACTGTATGTACTGTATGCGTTGTCTAATGTTGTCTGCGTCTGGCCCTGTCCTCCGTCTCATCTGTGTCTCTTTGTCTGGTGGGCCCCAGTGGTTCCAGAGATAGTCACCCAGGATAACGGGGCAGGTTGGTGCTCGACCCAGTTTGTGTGTGTGTGTGTGTGTGTGTGTGTGTCTGTGTGTTGTGGTGTTGACCTGTCTTTGTGTGTGTCTCGCTCCTTGATCTCCGTGTGTCTTTTTCACGGTTGTTTTTTTACGTAGATTATTTCGTAGACCTTTCCACACTACTCTTTGATAAATCTAACCCACAAAGCCTTATATTTCGTATTCAGCCAGCGGGTCTGTGTATGCATTTAAGGGTCCGTTGGTTATGGATAGTGAGAATGCAGCAGCACCCCACAGCGTTCTCCCCTGAAGTTCCCTGCTGTGTGTTTCCTCCTCGGTAGAACAGCAGCATGACTGGATCTTGTTAGACTTGTTAGTTTCTTCCAGTGCGAGGCATGCCGGTGGTGACTCTGTGAACAACCCCCCCACCCGACCCCCGTCTGTCCCTCCGTTCCAGTGGTGCACCAGCCTTCCCCCCCACCTCCGGCTGAGGACGTGGACAGACAGCGGCGGCGCTTCAACATGAGAATGCTGGTCCCCGGGCGGCCCGTTGTCAAGGAGACGCCCGCCGCTCCTCCCCCGGTGCCTGTGGAGCGGCCCACCTACAGGGAGAAGTTCATCCCCCCGGAGCTCAGCATGTGGGACTACTTTGTGGCCAAAGTACGACGGCTCTCGGACTCCCGCATGCACTCCCAACACCAGCCTGTCACGTGAATGGCTTATGGTGTCCGCGTGGCGAGTCGTCTTATCTCTTGTTCCTCTCTCGTCTTCTCTCCCCCAGCCTTTCCTGCCCTTGTCAGACAGCGGCGCCCTGTACGACTCGGACGAGAGCGGGGGAGAGGAGGACGAGGACGAGGATGACGCCTTCCTGTCCGACACGCAGATGACGGAGCACTCGGACACCAACTCCTACAGGTGAGGGGGAAGGGAGTCTGGGCCGGACTGCAACTTTAGCTGGACTCTTTGCGCCAGAGGTGACCCACCTGTCTGCGGCTATGCTAACCCTGTCCTCTCCTGTGTCCCCTTTAGCTGGGCCCTGATCCGCCTGGTGATGGTCAAACTGGCCCTGCACAATGTGAAGAGCTTTCTCCCACTCACCGGTCTGGACTTCACAGGTAGGTGGTTCACTATGCCCCATTCAGACTCCGAGACGAGCCAGCATGAAGAGAGGAGGACAATGCTCTGCAACGTTCCTTTTCTTTCATGAACCTTCATGGTGCCCTGAGCCCTCACCGTTTGTCCCGTGTGTGTGGCTGTCAGACCTGCCAGTGACCTCTCCCCTGTGCAACGCCGTGCTGAAGACCCTGGAGAACTGGGAGCAGATGTTACTGGAGCGGATGAACAAGTTTGACGGCCCGCCGCCCAGCTACATCAACACCTACCCCACTGACCTCAGCGCAGGAGGGGGGCCCGCCATACTCCGCCACAAGGCCATGCTGGAGCCTGACAACACACCTTTCAAGTAGGTACCCCCTCCCTCCTCCTACACCGGTGCACAGGTTCATACCACACGCTCTGTAAGCTTAGGAGTGGCTTTTCAAACCAAAACCTTGGTGTGTCTTTGGTTTGTCCCTCCCTCAGGACAAAGAACCACCTCTCCTTCCCCGTCCGTCGCCTTTGGCACTTCCTGGTCAAACAGGAAGTGCTCCAGGAGACGCTGATCCGCTACATCTTCACCAAGAAGAGGAAGCAGTGTGAGGTGAGTAACTCAACATGGCATGCTGTTGTTTTTTTTCTTCCAGACGAACAGTCTAGCTGTGACGTGTTAACTGTGGCAAAATCATGTCATCATATCATTTCACACACATTCATTTATTTTTGCATTTTACTGGAACATCTAAAGGAATGCAATCCTTTATCCTTCCCCCAGCTGTATTTGAATCATCATTTTATTCTGTTGTGTGCTGTGCCTTTTCTTTGTTTTGATTCAGTTTGGTGGAGATTAGCTCCAGATCTAAAGTGAAATATCCTGACTTAAACACTGAGATCTCCCTGTGCTGTCGCTAAGGCCGTGTCCTGAAGCCCTCCCACCCTATCAACGCAGCTCTCCACAGCCTGGCCACCATGCCGCGTGTGAACAGCTGTTTGGGTGGACACTGTCCGTTCCCTGACTGTCTGTATGGACTCTGTCAACACGTTCCATTTTCTTTACATTCCATGTTTTCTTTTTGTTGTTGTTTGTTTGTTTGTTTGTGCATGTGTTGTGTCGTGCTGTGCTGTGCTGTGGTCATGTTGTGTGTGTGTACTTGCGTTGCGTGTGCTGTGTAGAACCACCTGGACCTCCTAAGCCCAAACTGTGTAGCAGGAGCTAACAGTTCCAGCAAGGTAGTGTCACCGTTCCCTCCCTGGCAGGGTCAAAGGGTCCGCCAGTCTGTCTGTGGTAGTCACTAAACTGCCTTTCTGTCAAAGATGGAACACTCACTACTGGATTTCTGGGTTTAGATATAGTTAAAAGGCTCATTGAGGGTCTACAGTTCAGATCAATCTAAAAGTCTTAATAGCCTAGAACCCATTGCCTATACCCTGACCAAATGTTTTTGCTGGTCCGGCCTCTAGCTTGTGCCTTGTAGTCCAAGTGCATATTCTGGAGGCCGTTAATTTATTACAAACACTAGTAAATGTTGTGATTCATATTAGTTTAAAGTTTATGGGTTATAAGTTTGAGTAGTGAGTGCTCTGTGTGCGCGTGTTTGCGTGTGTAGGTGTGTGTGTGTGTGTGTGTGTGTGTGTGTGTGTGTGTGTGTGTGTGTGTGTGTGTACGCGTGTGTGTGCTCCTCCCCATTGGTTTGGGAGCAATCTGCTCAGGGCTCTGGGGTCTGACGTGTAATCACCGTCTGTCACTGGAGCGCGGCTTCGACCTTCACCTCGCCTCGCCTCCACTCCGCTCTCTCACTGACCCACCCAACACTCCTCTCTGTTCACTCCGGTGCTACCTCACCCCTCTGCATCAACACCCCCCACCCCCACACACACTTCAATGCAGGACCTTCCTCTGGGAGAGTTTGCCTCTACTAACCTTGCATGCCCACTGCGTCTATCTTGGATGGGACTGGGATCTGTCTGTCTGGGGAGCAGGGGTGGTGAGTGACGGGCCTTCCTGTTGTTGTGTGTCTGTCTCCAGGTGGAGGCTGACCTGGGATACCCCGGAGGAAAGGCGAAGATCATCCACAAAGAGTCGGATATCATCATGGCGTTTGCCATTAACCGGGTAGGGTGACGCATGGAACACGTCCACTGGTAGTATTTATGCCCAGGTCTTTTTTTTCTTCAAATACCCACCCTTCCTCCCTCACTCGTCCCCCAGGCCAACACCAACGAGATAGTACTGGCATCCACCCACGACGTCCAGGAAGTGGACGTGTCCACGCTGGTGGCCGCCCAGCCTTTCACCTGGATTGGGGAGGACTTTGACAAGGAGTCCCGCAGGTCAGCCCTCCCACGCGTAGGAACGACTCAGCTCCTCCGTTTAGGAAGGGCTTTGGGGGGTGCGGGGATTCTTCCCATGCGTGTGTGTAATGTCTAACAGGCCGTGTGTTGTGTTGCATCGGCAGCTCGGATGACGTGGATTACAAGTCGTCCCACACCAACATCGCCCAGGCCAGTGCCGCCAGCTCAGCCCCCTTCGCCCCGCCTCAGATCCCCGTCGCCGCGTCCATGCCCTGGCTGGGCAGCGGGCAGACCAGCATGGGAGCTAGTGTGGTACGTGCGGCTCCAAACCCTCGCCAACACACGGGCTGGCACACTTTAACACCAACAATTGCTGCCGGTGTAGTTCCTGGAGAAGATCTGTAGAAGGAAACAGAACTTCACTTCAGAGTCTGCTTCGTGAAGGGACTCCTTCACACGGTGTTATGTAACGGCTCGGGACATATATGTTATACACTTCAAGAACCAAAATGTTACAGTAAACCTAGAGTGCTGGAAATGGTTCAGACCCACAACCTTCGGCTAGAAGTCTGTCAGGGGTTTGGGCTCTGTGGGAGAAGTGTATATTTACAGCTGTTATCTCACGGCCAGCGGAGAGTTTAGGACTAAGCAATATCCCTGATGCGTCTATGGCGGTGGTGATAGACAGTGAGTGTGTGTGTGTGTGTGTGTGAGTGTGTGTCGGCGTGCGTGTGTGTGTGGGTTCGTTTGCTGAGTGTAAACACAGACGCTCTCCCCAGGGTTGTGCGTGTCCCACAGACAATGAAAATGATGGGGGACGGAACACTCCCTCATCACGAGTTCACATTCACTGCTTTGAAAGGGTGATGAAGGCAACGTAATAGTCCCAGCGTGGCTTTGAAACGATGTCTTTGTAAACCAACATCCCCATTCACCATCCACTTTACGTGGCTCAGCCGAGGGTGTTTCGAAATCATTACGATAACTCAACTAAAAGCTGATGATGCCGTTGTTGTTTATTTCTTGCAGATTATGAAGAGGAACCTGAATAACGTGAAGCGAATGACCTCCCACCCCATCTATCAGTATTGTAAGTCTGTGAGCGTCTGTTTCCCCCGGTCATTAGACACACCCCGCTATCTACACCACCATTGTCCCACATGAAATAAACTGTGTGTGTCTTTGTGCGCCAGACATGACGGGAGCCCAGGATGGCAGTGTGAGGATGTTTGAGTGGAGCAGGCCACAGCAACTCATCTGCTTCCGACAAGCGGGCAACGCCAGGGTCACCCGCCTCTACTTCAACTCCCAGGGGAACAAGGTACACGGGAACCCCCTCCAAGCAGATTTGTGACAGATGTTTGATGAGTCATTTTCCCAAACTGATTCCCTGACCTGGTCCTTGCAGTGTGGAGTGGCCGATGGAGAGGGCTTCCTCAGTCTCTGGCAGGTCAACCAGACCTCCTCCAACCCCAAACCATACCTGGTAAGAACACACACGCACATATGGACACACACACAATGAAAACCGAACAAGCAAATGAGCAAGGAACATAATATATACAATTCACACTGCTTTATCCATCCTTTGACTACCCCGACCCCCCTCAGAGCTGGCAGTGCCACAGTAAGACCTGTGGAGACTTTGCTTTCATCACATCCTCCAGTCTGATCGCCACGGCCGGACAGTCCAACGACAGCAGGTCAGTGCCGTCACCGCGTTATGAGGGGGTCACGCTTTATATGGTCACATGTCACAGTGCGGGTGTTAATGCCTCTTCTTTTGTCCAGAAATGTATGCCTGTGGGATACTCTGGTTTCACCTAATAACAGCATGGTCCACGGTAAGAAAAAATTATGCAATTTTTTTTTTTTTCAGTAATGAATCTTTTATGGTTTCAGCAAGAACAAGCTGAATTTGCTTTGCATGCGTGTGTGTGTGTACGTGCGTGTGACTGCCCTTAGCCTTCCCCTGCCATGAGAACGGGTCTACAGTGCTGCAGTACGCTCCCAAGCAGCAGCTGCTGATCTCCGGGGGCCGGAAGGGCTTTGTGTGCGTGTTCGACATCCGCCAGAGGCAGCTCCTCCACACCTTCCAGGCCCACGACTCGGCCGTCAAGGCCCTGGCGCTGGACTCGTCCGAGGACTTCTTCGTCACGGGCTCTGCCGAGGGAAACATGAAGGTGACCATATGCTCCAGGAGCCTCCTCATCGATTTTCTATATCGTAGAAACGTTGTAGTCGTCGTAAACGTTGCACAGGACATTGTCCCTATCAGTCCTAGAAATGTCTCCTAACCAAAGCCTTCTCTCCGCTGACTCCTGGTTTCCGCTCCCTCCAGGTGTGGAAGCTAGCGGGCCACGGCCTCATGCACTCCTTCAGCACGGAGCACGCCAAGCAGTCCATTTTCCGCAACATCGGCGCCGGCGTCATGCAGGTGGAGACGCGGCCCGGCAACCGCATCTTCACCTGCGGCGCGGACGGCACGCTGAAGATGAGGGTCCTCCCCGACCGCTACAACATCCCCAACAGCATCTTCGACATCCTGTAACTCGGCCGGCGACAGCGCCGGGGGGCGGTCGACGGGGGATGTACATAACATTCTGTGGACGTCGTCGGGTTTTCAGGAGAGAAGGGAAGAGAAGGGTCAAAGGTGACCGAGCTCTCGGCAGCTCGCAGAGAGTGTAGTTGTACTGTAGGTTTACCGTCGACGTAAATCGTAGCCAGGGCGAAAGTCGGAGCTGCACATATTTTCCTCTCCCAAAGGCCGAAAGCTAATGTTCAAAGCTAATGGTACCATACTTGATTTTAAGGCTAGATTTCTTGTAATTTTACGAGGCCGACTTTGTTCCGACTCTCTACTCGCAGAGTGTGTCCATAGGGAAGCTATGCATGTCCTGTTCTTGTTATGCGGTGCAATCACAGGTCTATTGATAGTGCTCTGTTCAAGTGCTCAAGCAAAACTTTTAAAAGTGTGTAACTGTTGTCATTTTGTGCCCACAGCTGAAATCTCTTAGCATCTACTTTGAACCAGCACTGTGGTTTGTTATTAAGAAAGTGGTCTCCGGTGTGAGTTGTTGGAATCTGCATTTTGTTTCAGTGGTTTTTATCTTCCCTAGCTTTCCGTGTCCTCATGGCAGACAGGATGGCACATTTTCCTGCGAAGGTACCCCCCCTTTTAATCCCTGCCAGGTCCCACCCTGGTATGGTCTGGTCTGATCCAGTGTCCAGCGCTGTGTTCCTTCTGCTGTTTCTGCCATCTGTATGCCTGCCCTCCCACCTGCCCTCAATGCCTGTTTGTGTGGCAGCCACTGCTAGAACATTCCTGTTTGGAAGATGGTGTGTTTTACTCCTGTGACTGTGGTTTCAATATCTCATCTGTCTGGTCTTCTGAATTACCTACCTTTCCAGATAAAAAAAAAAACTTATGTTTTTGTTTTTTTTACCAGTCTGCAAGGTTGTTTTTTTTTTTTTAACTTAAGTTATTTATATGTTTGTTTGTTTGTTTCGTCAATGTTCCCTTTGCAGACTGTTTTTATTTATTTTTAACTTATTGCCTTTTACTTTAGGAATGTAAGGGGTCTTGCACTGTGTATCTGACTGGGACATAGTGCAACGTAGTAGACTGTGTGGGGTTTCCACTCTAGCTATTGTTTTTACTGTTTCATCAACAAGGAATAGATATTTGCACTCGCAATCTGAAGACACTAGGAGTTTTATTTCAAATAAATACGCTATCAAAGAAACTGTTATTTACAAATGAATGTCTGGCTTTATTTGGCCTAGTGGTAATCGTTTCAACTAGTTTTATTATATATATAAATTATATAAATATATATATGAAGTACCACAACAGTTTGTACAAACATGAAAACATTTTATTTATTTTTTGGTTTGTATCATACCAGCTGGATTAGTTGTAACTTTTTGTTAAGTGTATGTATGGTATTTATTAAAGAAACTTGTGTTTCTCTCCCTCCTGCCCACAATGTGTACTGTATGTATTTAAGTATTCTACCAATGGCCCTCTCCCTATTGGCAACTGCTGTGTGTCTGTGTGTGTGTGAGTGTATGTATATCCAATGCTTATACCGTAAGTCAACAACAGGGAAATACAAATTTGTGCACTTGAGAGTCTGAAGGTGTGAGGGAAAGAGAACAGACTATTCTACCATGGTCAAAGTTATATCTTTGTAAAGTGAATAAATTCTTTTTATTTCATCACAATCATTTTAATGCTGTTTTATAATTTATTTCAATAATTTTCACACGTGAGTGACCGACCATGCAGTATCAACAAGACCCTTTATAATGTTCCACTCATACAGTATTGAAAGGGTTTGGCAATTATTTTGCATGCAGTTACAAAAAGGGAAGGGGACAAACAACAACACAATTTTTAACATATAAAAGTGAAATGCAAATAAATATGATACTGAAGTATGAAAAATACAAAACTTTTTCAAACTGTTAGTAGAGAAACTCTAAAATGCCATGTCTTCACACAAAGTAATATCAAATAAATACAGCATTAATGTAGGCTACACTGTTGACCTTAAGCCAATATATTTGGCATTATTGGGATGTTTTTGATAATATTTGGTTGTCAACCCTTGATCATTGATAAACCCCTTACACATAGGAGTGTGACAATGCTTGCCAATAGACTCAATCAGAATATTTATTCGGTTTCCAGAGGAAGCAATGTTCATAACAACCGGGAGAATACTTAAAAACCATTTCCGTCACGAAGGCAAGCAGACAGAACGGCCCACTCAGTCATCGGAGAGGAAGTGGACCACAGAGAGCTTTACCACGCCCTGGTCCCACATGTAAAGGTGTCTGTCCTTGGGGCTGTAGGACAGCATGGCCAGCACCCCTCCGGGAGACCTCAGGTCAAAGGTCACGTTGACAGGCTTCCCCTTCAGCAGGTCGAAGGCGAAGGTGACCTTGGCGTCCTTGGTGTCCGTGACATACAGCACCCCGCAGGCGATGAATGCGTTGCCGGCCTTGGTACGTGGGTAGGTGGTGTTGACGTGGACTTCCACCGAGAAAGTCTTCTCGTCCAGCCGGGCCACCATGATGCTTTCGTCCCCACTGGAGGCGTAAATGAGCCACAGGCCATTCTCGTCAGCTGCCAGCTTGAAGTAAGTCTTGGAGTTGTGAAGCAGGTAGGAAAGGTTGTGGTACAGGGCGTTGTCCACTGTCAAGGTGTGGAGCCTCTTAGTCCGCATGTTAAATCTGGAAACCGGGGACAACAAAATCAAAACATATGGCCCATATCCTTGCAGACAGAATTGTGAACTTCTTTTAAGCAAAACTTTAGACAGCTTACCTGGCTATGCTTGAGGTGCCGGCAATATGGTAGTAGAAGGAGCCATTGTAAACGGTGTGCCCACAGCCCTGGTAGAACTTCCTTATGTCCACCATGGCACTGCTGTTGTTCTGGAAGGAGGCTAAGCTCTTATACTCCTTCACCAGACGACCTACAGGGACCAGTGCCCAGGTTAGGGGAATGTATGAGAATAAAGCTAAAATAGAAAGAGAGATACTCAAACCAATGTGATGTGTTTTTCGGTTTAAGCCATCCACCTCTGTGGCCCAGAGCTCACCAGAGAAGTGCTCTGCCACCCAGATGTGCTCGTCAGTCAGAAGAGCGGCGTCTTTCATCCAGGTGCCAAACGTGCTCTCCATCTTGGAGACATTCCGGGAGTTGATAAGGGACTTGATCAGGCATTCTAAAAGACAGGGATCTACTGTCATGCCAAAGTATGCACAGGGCCTGTCTGATATGATGATACGGCTTTCGGACTTTACTTCAACAAAGGCTTGTAAGTTGTTAGTAGTGTTGCTGGGCATTTACACCGCTCAGGATTTGCATTTAGTAATACACACCTCTCTTCTTTGCTGGCATTTCTTTATGTTTCCCTGAGTCCTTGACTCGTGCTGTCTCGTCGTTTGGGACAGCATGCACCAGGCCTGAATTATGAAAGTCAATCATACCCTTTTGCTTAACCAAACAAAACTGGAATGCAATGTTGGAATCGATATAGAATAATGTTCAGTACAGTCATGGTACTTGTTTGTGGTTGACGGGGAGAGACTCACCCATGGTCTGGGCAGCATGGAGGTGCACTCTGTGGCTCCTGTTTCTTGCTGGCCCCTGGGCACCTGGAGGGCCCATGGGGCCTGGAGGGCCTGGGGGGCCGGGTGGACCTGGAGGCCCTGCGGGTGTTTTAAGGGAGCAAGGCATGTCTCTGTCAAATATTACTAGAAACACCGTCTTCAATTCACATTGAACGCCAGTTAACTAGACTTTTCTTCTTTTAAGTATCTTACCCTCCAAAATGACATCATTGGAAGGTTGGTCTTTGATAACTTGCCCAGGGGCGCCAGGCTCTCCGTTCTCTCCCTTTTCTCCTGGCTCACCCCTCTCCCCTATACACACATAACACAAATAGATGGCATCTTTAGTAAAACTTAGATGACAAGATTTTTTTGGGCTCGCTTGATCCAATGAAAAAACCCTTCCATTTGGAGGAACACAAGTGGGCAGCTGGGAGAATGAGTATTCCAGCTCACTCAGCGGAAGACCAAAACCACAGTCATGAATAATATTAGCCTCCCATGAAAAGAAAGGCATCCTTTTCAACCACTGCTTCCTGCTCAAAAACTGGTGAATGAGAGGAAGCACCCACTGTGAAATAAAATGTACCAATGTGACACATAGCATGCCATGATTCATCAGAGGATTCTGGCTGAACTGTCTGTGTGGGACTTCCGTGCATGTAAGTGTATGTGTGTGTGTGTGTGTGTGTGTGTGCGTGAGTGAGTGTATGTGTGTGTGTGTGTGTGCTTGCATGCGTGTGTGTGTTTGTGCGTGCTGTATTGTCTTTAGCCCTAAGGTAAATGTATACCCTTTTGACTGCTCTTTGTCAAAATGTAAAAAACTGCCTTTGGACAAACGGTTTTAAAAAGCTTGCTCTCCCCCTACCTTTTTTCCCTCTTTTGCCACTCTCCCCTTGTATTCCATCCAGTCCTGGTATGCCAGCAGTTCCATTGTGTCCAGGCAAGCCATCCAAACCAGGCAAGCCTAAAATTCATTTACAGACAATAAATAAATGACCACAGGCTATCCTTCAGTAATACCAACCATGGTGGCACTCAGCAGGGATGGATGAATATGGGCCAATTATCCCAAATGTACAACTGGGGCTATTACTGGCTTTATTAGTTCAATAAATGAACCAGAAGTGATTTACTCACCAGGGGGCCCAGGCGGTCCTGAAAAGGAAAAAAATTAATCATGTCATGTGAAGAATCCTACTGTCCTACAAATACTGCATAACAGAAGCAATAGGCAAGCAAATACAATGTAAATAAATAGCAGGACTTACCAGCAATGCAAACTCCCTTTGTACTGTTGCATATGTCAATCAACAACTTGACCTACAACCAAATAATTAAATTAAAATCCAATATAAACCTCTCATCTTGCCAGCATACGTACATGCACACCCACGTGCCCACAAATACACAGGGACATCAAGGCTCTATAAGGCTATCTCACCGGGACCATGGAGTAGGTCATCATCATCATCATGTCATCCTTCATCTCTGCCTTGTGGTGGCCCCCAGCGTGTCTATGTTTGTGCTTCAGCTCCTGTCTCATCTTCTTCCCCACTTCCTCTCCAACCTCCTGGCTGGTCTCCTGCTCGAGCCCCTCCATGCCCTCCTCCTGGTCCACCTCTTTCCACTCCCTCTCCTTGCTCCTCTTGTTCCTAGAGAATTGGTACTGGTGCTCCCATGGAGTTCCCTGGCCCACTGCGCTTCCCCTGGGAACCTTCTGGAGAAACTCCACCATGGAGCTCTGCTCCGCCTCCTTTGGCTGAGCCTCAGCCTGCTCCATGCGGGCTCTCAGCTGGTTCTGTTGGACCAGGAGCACCAGGAGACCCACAGAGTTCACCAAGGCCACCAGGCAGGCGCCGTACAGCAGCGCCCGCTGAGGGGCGGTCAGACTGGGGGTCGGGATCCACATGGTTTCCTCTGCTCCTCCTCCTCTCCCGGAGTCGCCCACCCGCTTCAGCATGCAAAAGGACTACGAAGGTTTGGCAGAAAACCTCTTTGGTGACTCTTCACACTCTGGATAGAGGAAGTATTTTTGTTCCAGCTCTGTAAAGATGTCTGACAAGACACCAACGTGGCAGGTGGAGGTTTGCAACGCAATCCTGGTCACTTTGTTATCAGATAACAAAAATAATCTGAAAGAAGTGGATTGCTGATCCTCAGTCGAAAACAGGGGTGCTGATCCCAGTAGGATCCAATCAGCTCAATCTCTGCGTCTCCCTTCCTTGATGCTGGCTCTTGGAGTTCCCGAGGCGAAGCCTGTGTCCGGGTGGTCTCTATGAGTGCAGCCGAGTAGATACAGACCCTGTTGTCTTGTGCGCCAAGTGGAGTAGGGGTAGTATGTTTGCGTGTGCGTATTTGAGGGACTGATGCAGGGGTGGGCATTACACAATCCTCTGGGGCTTTCTGAGAAGAAATCTCTTGCCTGTGCAGTCACCTGATTTATATTCAGTACAACCCATTCTAGAGCCCTGGCCGTGGGCAGCGACACACACACACACACACACACACACACACACTC